>BQNB010039818.1:0-47836 GCA_026074375.1 Tanacetum coccineum | reverse complement strand
GATTGTAGAAAAATTTTGTATGATTTGTTTAGGAGGCTTATTGGAGCCGTGGGTTTTGGCTAGGAAAGGAGAGAAAGAAATGAATTTTCTTAAGTATAAAGAGTATGTAAACTTTACATATGAGGTGCATGTATTTATAGGAAGAGAGACTAGATATTTGTTAGTTGCCAAGTTTGACTAGAAAGTCCAAGGAGGGGGGTGGTGTGCCGTGGGTTCAAGGGGACAAGAAAGGAGGGAACAAAGGACTTAATGGTTTATGTCTTTGGTTCCCTTAAGTAGGAATCATCCCATGAAGTTTAGGGATGATGTTCCTAGCTTATTTTCCTTTTCTTTTATATGTTTACTTGCATTTTATAAAATAAATGTGTAAGTAAAGTTTTATATAAAAATGTAATGTGTAGTTTTTATTTAAAAGGTATACTTGTAATGTCTTGGTATTTTGTAAAGTATTTGTTATCTTGTATATACATATGAGACGTGTATAATTATATACATATACATAAAGTTTTATAAACTTTGATCATTGTATATAAATGTAGGTATTTGTTGAAGCGTACGTTAATTTTTAGGGTTTCCGGGAAAACCTAATTGTCATTTATCGCGAAACGTAAACACTTTCACGTATCCGATAAAATAACTTGTGTAATGTTAATAATTATCCTCAAAATAATTACTTAACCCTTGTTTGACGTAAACAATAATTTGCTTGATGCCCGTTTACGTTAACTGATTATTTCTTGCTTACGCGATTTAACTTAACGATTTCCATTAAAAACAAACGCGTACAATACAAAAAAATAAATAGCGACTTTATCAACGTCGTACATTGTCCTAAAACACGGGGTGTTATACTGATGCTTTAACAAAAGGGGAATGGGGGTTTAAACACACTAAATCTGTTTTTTCTAAAAGAAATAATTCCATTTGTAAAGACCTTAAAAGACATATTTAATATTTTAGATAAAGATCTTTTAAATAAGGTAACAGAAGTACAAACAGTTTTTAACCATATGGAAACTGTTGTTCAACAGTATCATGTAGACAAAAAGTGTTTTGAAATTCAAAAGAAACAATTTTTGATTGAAAACGATCGACTCTTGGTTCAAATTATTTCTCAAGATATTGTGAATGTTATGAATTCTTCTGTGGATGTGAATAATTCTGTGAAAGTGAATTCTTCTGTTGATATGAATAATTATGTGAATTATGTAGAAATGTGTAACAAGTGTTTGGAAATTAAAGCTGAGCTTATCAAACAACATAACATGGTTGAAAAGGATAAGTATAATAAACTTTCAAAAAAAATTTGAACTTGAACAACACTGCATTTCCCTTGAAATTGCAATGCAACTCAATAAATAAATTTTTCAAAAGAATAACACATCTGTGAACCAAACTGAACCTTCATTTGATCAATTATTTGAATTAAACAATTTGAAAGCTAAGCTTCAAGCAGAGGACACGACAATCAAGAAGTTGAAAGCACAAATAAAGCGTGTCAATGAAATTTCTACTAGTGAAAGTGTAAAAAAGGACTTTGATGAAATTGAGACTATCAATATTAAACTAGAACATAGGGTGGCAAAACTAATTGCTGAGAATGAGCATTTGAAACAAATTATAAACAACTTTATAATGTTGCACAAGTGTCAAATGCTACCACTATTGCTTCAGGAACGTATAAGCTTGACCCAGTAATTTTGGCTCCTAAGGTTAAGAATAATAGGGAAGTTCACGAATACTACCTTAAACATACTATGGAACAAGCTGCTATTCTTAGGGAGGTAGTTAAACAAGCTAAATCATGAAACCCTTTAGATAGTCCATCTTACTCGGCCTGTATGTATGTTAAGCCTATTCAAGAGTTGCTAGGTTATGTTAAAGATACTTTCCCTGATATTTACAAACCTAGTAAGAAATTAGTTGCGGTCACGCCTATTAACAAGAAGAAAACAGTTCAATTTGCTGACATTGTCACATCATCAAGCAACATTCCTAAAGTAACTAACAGACCACTATTGTCTTCTACATAAGTAGAACCTTCTTCTAGTGCTAGCGGATCAAAGCCTTCAGGCAATACAAAGAATGATAGGATTTTGCGAACACCAAGTAGTAATGAGAAGAATAAAGTTGAAGTCCACTCTAGGAAAGTCAAATCTAGTTTGAATAAAAAGAACTCTGATTCTAAAAATGTCTGTTATGAACATGTTAAGCATCTTATTAAAGGTGCTAAGGCTCTTTGTTCTGTATGCAATGAATGCTTATTTGATGCTAATCATACTATGTGTTTAATTAATCATGTGAATAGTATGAATGTGCGTGCTAAATCTGCCTCTAAGAAAAATAAAAAGAGAAAAGAATGGAAACCTACTGGAAAAGTGTTTAACTCTGTTGGATATAAATGGAAACCCACAAAAAGGACTTTCACCTTAGTTAGAAAAGCGTGCCCTTTAACTAGGTTAACCGCCATAAGTAAAGTGCCCCTTAGGGTTCCCATCCCTCTTGAAGTAGTTGCACAAAACTAGATAGTAACTAAAGTATATACTAGGAGACCTAAAGTACCTAAGTATATTCCTTATAGCAAACCTAAGGTTGCAAAATCTATGACCGCTAACATAATGAAACCTGGTGCATCTCGGGGATTTGATACTTCAGTTGCTCCATTTTCTTCTTTAATTATCTAATGCAGGTTGTCCAAATTATTCTGTGGTATTTAGACTCTGGCTGCTCCAAGCACATAACCAGAGATCGCTCTCAGCTTACCAATTTTGTTAATAAGTTTCTTAGTACAGTCAAATTTGGTAACGACTAAGTTGCGAAGATTATGGGGTATGGTGATTATTAGATAGGGAAGGTCACAATTTAGGACACAATCTTTTCTCAGTTGGTCAATTATGCGACTCAGATCTTGAAGTATCTTTCCGAAAACACACATGCTTTGTTCATAAATTAAAAGGTATTGATTTACACTCAGGATCTCGAGGAACTAACCTGTATCCTCTATCCTTTGGGGATATGATGGCGGCTTCTCCTATATGTCTCTTGTCAAAAGCCACAAAGACTAAGTCATGGTTATGGCATCATCGTCTGTCTCATTTGAATTTTAGTGCTATTAATCACTTGGTCAGACACGGTCTAGTACGTGGGCTTCCCAGACTCAAATATGAAAAGGACCATTTGTGTTCTGCATGTGCCATGGGAAAAAGCAAGAAACAATCACATACACCTAAATCTGAAGACACCAATCAAGAAAAACTATATCTTCTGCACATGGATCTTTGTGGGCCTATGTGTGTTGCAAGTGTAAATAGGAAAAAGTACATCCTCGTCATTATAGATGATTTCTCTCGTTCACATGGGTGAAGTTTCTAGCATCAAAGGATGAAGCTCCTGATTTTATAATTAAGTTTTTGTAAATATTACAAGTTAGATTGAATGCAGCTGTAAAGAACATTCCTATAGATAATGGAACTGAGTTGGTTAATCAAACTCTACGAGACTACTATGAATAGGTTGGCATCTCTTACGAAACATCAGTTGCACGAACTCTACAACAAAATGGTGTTGTTGAAAGGCGAAATCATACTCTTGTTGAAGCCACTCGAACAATGTTAATCTATGTAAAAGCTCCTTTATTTCAATAGGCCAAGGCAATTGCTACCACATGTTACACCCAAAACCGATCCATTATAGGACGTTGCCATGGAAAAACTTCTTATGAGCTCTTACATGATAGAAAACCAGATTTATCCTACCTTCATGTTTTTGGTGCACTTTGCTACCCAAACAATGATAGTGAGAACTTGGGCAAACTTCAAGCTAAAACTAATATAGGTATTTTCATCGGATATGCACCCAAGAAGAAAGCTTACCATATTTACAACTAACGTACCTAAAATATAATTGAAACCATCCATGTCAATTTTGATGAACTGACGGCAATGGCTTCTGAACAAAGCAGTTCAGGTCTCGGACTTCAATGTAAGACTCCTGCAACACCCAGTTTAGGACTCATACCAAACCCTCCTCCTTCAGCACCATTTGTAACACCATTGAGGAATAAATAGGATCTTGTGTTTCAACCAGTGTTTGATGAGTTCTTCTCTCCTCCAGCTAGCGTTGCCTTTCTAGTTCCTATAGAAGAAGCTCCAGCTCCTGTTGAGTCAACCGGATCACTTTCCTTAATAACTGTTGATCAAGATGCACCCTCACCAAGTACCTCACAAACCACTCCACATTCACAATCCCAAACAATTCCTTTCTGTGCTGAAGAAGAGTCACATGACCTTGAGGTTGCACATATGAGTAACGATCCTTATTTTGGCATTTCAATTCCAGAAACTATTTCTAAAGAATCCTCATCATCGGATGTTATCTCTACTACTGTGCACTCAGACCCTACAATCTCAGAACACCTCAGTAAATGGACAATTTCTACAAGACTCCAACTACACGAACAAGCCCTGTTCTACTTATATGATGCCTTTCTAACTTCAGTTGAACCTAAGATGTACAAAGAGGCACTAACTCAGTCATGCTGGATTGAGGCAATACAAGAAGAGCTACATGAATTTGAACGTCTTGAAGTCTGAGAACTCGTTCCTCGTCTAGATAAAGTGACAGTTATTACTATAAAATGGATATATAAGGTTAAATTGGATGAATTGGGGGGAATCTTGAGAAACAGGGCTAGATTAGTAGCTCATCGATACCGTCAGGAAGAGGGAATTGATTTCGAAGAATCCTTTGCTCTCGTGGCTAGACTAGAAGCTGTTTGAATATTGCTCACGTTTGCTGCTCATATGAATATGATAGTCTACCATATGGATGTAAAGATGACATTTTTGAATGGTATTTTGCGTGAAGAATTCTATGTTAGCTAACCAAACGGATTTTTGGATCCAGATAATGCTAATCACATGTGTAGATTGAAAAAAAAAGCTCTATATGGGTTGAAACAGGCTCCACACGCATGGTATGATCTATTTTCATTGTTTATGCTATCACAAGGATTCTCTAAAGGCACGGTTGATCCTACATTGTTCATTAGCAGAAAAGGCAAAGATATCCTCCTGGTATAAATCTATGTTGATGAAATTATTTTTGCTTCTACTACTACTGAACTCTGTGACAAAAATTTTAAGATAGTGTGTTCCAAATTTAAGATGTCGATAATGGGCAAAATATCATTTTTTTTCTAAGACTACAGATTTCACAGAGTCCTAGAGGTATCTTTTTAAACCAATCAAAATATGCTCTAGAATCACTTAAGAAATACATAATGAAATCCTGTGACCCTGTAGATTCTTCAATGGTGGAGAAATCCAAACTGTGTGAGGACACACAAGGGAAAGCCATTGATCTTACACATTACCGTGGCATGGTTGGCACCCTCATGTATCTAACATCTAGTAGACCAGACCTGGTATATGCTGTCTGTATGTGTGCTCAATATTAGGCTCGTCCTACCGAAAAGCACCTACATGCTGTAAAATGAATCTTTCGATACTTAAGAGGAACCGTCAATCAGGGACTATGGTACTCGAATGATTCTGCTATTGCTCTAACAGCTTTTGCAAATGCTGATCACGCGGGTTGTCAAGATACAAGACGTAGTACATCTGGAAGTATGCAATTTTTGGGAGACAGACTTGTTAGCTGGTCATCAAAAAGGCAGAAAAGCGCTATGATATCCAGTATGGAAGCTAAATATGTAGCCTTGTCCGGCTGTTGTGCTCAAGTCCTTTGGATGAGATCACAACTTACCGACTATGGCCTTGGATTCAATAAAATTCCAATGTACTGCGATAACAAAAGCGCTATTGCCTTATGCTGCAACAACGTTTAACATTCTCAATCAAAACATATCGACATCAGATATCACATTATGAAAGAGCAAGTAGAGAGTGGAGTAGTTGAGCTTTACTATGTCAGAATGGAATATCAGTTGGCGAACATCTTCACCAAGGCTCTATGTCGAGAAAGAATTGAATTCCTTATCAATAAGCTGGGAATGAGAAGTTTTACTCCTGAGACTCTGAAAGAACTAGCAGATAAAGCTGAAGAATATTGGTGGTAACTATTCTTATATCCTCTGTATAATATGTATATATAAAATCATAAAAACACAAAAAGATTTTTCACTTCGTGTAAAATTGTATAAAAACAAAATACAAAATTAAAAAATCAAAAAAATATAAAAATATGGAACTCTGGCATGTCTTTTGATAATCGATAACATTTACAGCCTTAGAAATGTCATTTAATAATGATACGAGGCTGTAAATGAAGTTCGAGCAAAAGTTCAAAAGCTTTTGGAACATGCAAAAAATGGCTTGCTATTATTTATGATAGCAACCCGGTCATCATCTTAGAGGCAAGTATTTAAAAAAGAAAACTTGACCCCTCAACGGGAATTTATTCTCAGGCATGGTCTACTTTATGACCATGCAAAGGCTTGTGATTACTTTGCATCACAACCCGCACTTTCTTTATCCATAAGTGTACGTGTCAGTGCGCTTATGTGTCAAAATAAGAGAAATCTTATTTTCATGGTGCTGATTTTTCAAAAATACAATAATTATCTCAGTAATTCATCAGAAAATGATTTTTAACGCATTTGACCACTTAAACAACGACTACAACTCTTTAAATAGAAAATGGTTCATTGTTTGAGGGGGGAGAAAATGTCAAATTTCTTCTTCAAAAAGTCACCAAGGATTAAATGTAAAAGGTTTTAAACAACAACGGGTTAACAAATTAAAGAGGAGTTAATTAAGTTTAGCTTATTTGTGCCTTATATGTTATGTGTTTATGCCTCTTGGGAGAAAATAGCATAAATAAGTTGCTAAGCACTGTAGTGTAAACTTTAGGGAATATTTTTAAACTAGATCATGCCTTAGTAAACTTATTAAGTAAATTAGAAAGCACATAAGATTCTAGGGGGCATTTATGCCAAAACATGAAAGTTTTTAACACAAACATCCCTCTCCATCGTCACTGTTATACACACATACAACTTTTATAAAAAATTTCTCTCCACCCTTATAAAATTGTCACCATCAAGAACTCAATATTCAATCTATTTCAAGCTATAAGGTAAATCACAAACATGTTCCTTATCATCTAAACATCTTATCTACAAAAAGAATTAGGTTGTAACTCGATTTTTAGCTCGATTGCCCTAGAAATTGGTTTAGGGTTCCCAAAAATCAAAAGATGACCAATTCTAAAATTAGGTTGTAACTCAATTTTGAATGATTCTTGGGTGTGAAAATTTGGGTCTTCGGGAAAGAATTGAAAAATGTGCTGGGTTTATGCATTATATGTGTTTCTTTGCCTATTTGAATGCTTTTGTATGTGAAAATCCAAGTCTTGTATGTAGAATTGGTATTCTTGATTCAAACGAGTGATTCCATACTCGTTTTTGCTTATATAGAAATTTTTTTGGATGTTTCATGTTATTATTGCTAGGATATGTTCATATATGCTTTGTCTACATGTTTGTGTTGTATAAGTGCCTAAAATAAAGGTTTGTAAAAATCAAAATCTATAGATAGCGATTTATACCTAGAACTATAGACGGCGATTTATACAATCTTTATAGATGGCGATTTATACAACCTTATCTAGACGGCGATTTATACCTAGACTCTAGACGGCGATTTATACCTAAACTTTAGACGGCGATTTATACCTAGGTTATAGACGACGATTTATACCTAAGTCTTAGACGGCGATTTATACCTAAGATGGTCGACGACGATTTATACATGTGTGTATAGACGATGATTTATACATAAAGGGTAGACAATGATTTATACACTAAATATTAGACGATGATTTATACATAAAGGTTAGATGGCGATTTATACTTGGTCTAAGAGGCGATTTATACATGTTTTTGTGAAATTGATTTTTTCCTAAATGTTTTAACTTGATAACTCATCTTAGGTTAAATATTTCTTGTATCTCATGTGAGCTGCTCAATTGACTTTGTTTGACCAAAGTTAGTTTGTTGACCTTTAAGTTGACCTTCTAACTAGTGTCGTTTATCCTGTACTTTGATTGAATGCCTGATAATATGTGGTTAAGTCTGCCTAGTTAATGTCTATAAATTGCCTTGCATATGAACTATATTGGAACATTCTTAGCAGAAACATGAATCCTATTGCAACTCAAAAAGCTGCTCTCGATAACACTTTGGTCCCATCTAAGAAGAGACTAAAGATTGAAAGATACAATGCTAGAATTGCATTTAACAAACCATAAAAAGAAGAAACATATCAAGTCACCTTGGAAGCTCTCAAGCTATCTCCTTGCTATCCCCGCATTTGTGATCACTGTTGAAGTCTCAAAAATCTACAGGCATCAATTTTTGACCACTATCTAGAAGATCGGAGATTCAAATGAATACAACTTCAAGCTGGAAAATAAGAAGTTCCGAGTTAATATAGAAGTCTTTTGTAAAATTCTTTAGATATGTCCCAGAATTCTCAACCAAGACTTTATTGCACCTCCTTCAAAAGATTTAGTTACATTGATTCAGGAACTTGACTATTCTGGTAGATGTAATATGTTATCTGTAATTCACACGGATCAAATGCACCAGCCTTGGAGAACATTTGATGCAATCATCAATAGGTGCATCTCTGGGAAAACAATAGGACTTGACAAACTCAGGGAACCACGAGCTCAAATATTGTGGGGTATGTACAATAAGTAGAATGTTGACTATGTTGCTCTGCTCTGATAAGACTTCATGTATCAAGATGATAACAAAGAAATAAGTTCAGCAAGGAAAGAGCACATGCCCTACCCTAGATTCACCAAAGTTATCATCAACCATTTGATTTCTAAGGACAAGACAATCTCTAAGAGGAACAAGATCAATCTTTGCACTATTGGTGATGACTCGCTGCTCGGTACTTTGAAGTTTGTCTCTAAGACACAAGATTATCAGCAGTATGGAGCCCTGATTCATGATGATATGATCAATCAATACATCAAAGATTCTTAAGCTTACAAGACTTACTATGACTTTGCAACTGGAAAAGTTCCTCCCAGGAAAGCAAGAAGGTATAAGAAAGTTTATTCACTCCCAAGAAAATTGCCTCCTATCAAAGAAGCAAAACCTGTTAAAAAGGGCAAAAGGCCAACAGCAGGTGTTGTACTTAGAGATACTCCTGGTATGTCTGTATCAAAGAAGAAAGCACCAGCTATAGGTGATAGAAGTAAAGGTATAGATATACTTTTTGATGTAGCTCTATCAGAAGCAGCTCAACTCAAAGAAGCTACAAAGAGGAGCAAGAAAGACTTTCACATCTCTCAAGGTAGTGGCTCAGGTGATGGAACTTATTTTGAATCAGGGGTTCCTGATGAGCAAACACGTAAGACATCTGGTACAGATGAAGGAACTTGTACTATACCAGGGGTTCCCGATGTACCTGAATATAAATCTAAGAGTGATAATGAATCATGGGGTGATAGTGAAAATGAAAATGATGATGAAGATGATAACAATAATAACAGTGATGATGCAAACAAAGGTGATGATGATGAGGCTGACAATGATGATGATGGTGATGATACACATGATAGTGAAAGGACTGATTCAGGTGATGATGATGAGAATCCTTCGTTTACTCTAAAATACTATGATGAAGATGAACATGATAAAGAGCATGAATCTGATGATGATTATGAAAATATGTTTAAAGAAGAGAATGATGATGATTTGTATAAGGATGTGGAGGTGAGATTGTTAGGAACAGAGCATGAGAAGGAAAGGAAAGATGATGAAGAGATGACTAATGCTGATTAGAATGTTTCACAAGAACAGCCATATGAGCAAGTCGTAGAAGATGCACATGTAACACTCACTGCTTCATAAAAGACTGATGATTCCAACCAAAGCTCTTATGTATCTTCAAACTATGCCAATCAATTTCTTATCTTGGAAAAAGCACCACCTCTGACCATGAAGTTGCTTCATTGATGAGTCACGAAGTACCAAGCACTCAGATACCCTCTCCTCTAACAAAACCTGCAACGGCTGTAACATTTCGTAATTTCAGGTCATTTACGACGTCATATATTTCACTAATTATTATTTTTCTTTCTCGTACGTGTTTACTTTTAATTTTATTAGTTAATTATTTAGTTAAGTTAAAATGAGCTGTAAGCATAATTAAATTTATCAATTAGACGTAAACGGACACCAAACGAATTAATGTTTTCGTCAAGCGAGCAATATATTATTTTTACAAAAGTAATAATCAACTTTTTATATTTTATTTTTATTGGTTAAGTAAATAATTACGTTTCGCATATTAACTACATTTAGGCATACCCGGAAAAGCACCAAAACTTTCTACGCTTCAACAAAATACCCCACTTTTTTATACCCAATACTAAAAATTAACTCAGAATACTATCTTACATATACATTAGGGTCTCCGAATTATGGTTGTAGAAAACACATAAGAGTATCAAACTTTTGATAAAAACATACTTCCATATGACTCATGGATGTTCCTTTCTCTTTATTAGCTCATAGACCAAAGACCTCCATGAACCACTATCTTGTTCTTTGTGGACTTGTTAGTCCTTTAGGTTACTTAGACTTTTACTAGTTGATAATACACACCACAACCTTCTCATTTTAAAGGTGTAAAATAAAAACTCCTTCCCCTTCTTAGCTCTCGGCCAAACAACAAACAAACACCAAATCCTTACAAAAATTTTATACTTATCACAGTCACACCATTCCTTCTATATGTCTCTAAGATGTCTTAGATTACGATAAGTGTTTTATAAGGGTTTGTTTAAGATTTTATAAGAGTTAAGACAGATAAGTTCAAGATATAAGCTCTTATAGGAAAGTTAGGGTTTTCATCTCATATTTTTAAGACAAAGGGTCTAAGAATCAGAAGGGGTTGTGATTTATTCCCATTCACCACTCATCATTTCCATAAGGTTATCGCTATAACACTAAACAATTCATACATTTATCCATTTTTATGTGGATATTGGTTACTATATGGATGCGCAAAATCACCATTAGGATTGTTTGGTAAAATACAATGTAAATACATATTTTTGCTGCATGAATTATGTGTATTTGTTTTACATATTTATGTGTGTATGTGGGTTTAATATATCATGGAATAATAGATGTCTTAAGTATTGTTGTATATGTGGTGTTTAAGTATATAAAAGTTCATGAATTAAACTTGTATTAAAAAGCTTTAACTTAATAGAAAGTATGATTTTCATGTGATGTAAGGACTTGATGATCTTGATGATCTTGGACAAAATATGGACAAATGGACTATATAATATATGATACTTATAATTATAATATAAAAGGTTATAAAGGGACTTGTGGTAAATTTTGTGGTTAAAAAGTATATAAAACATTTATATAAAATAAAACTCCAAAAACGGTATAAAAAGGAGGGCTGTTTTTGTCGAATTTTTGCACGGGTTTTATATTTTTTTTAACTACTTAAGTCTCATGACCATTTTCTACGGGCATATTAAGGAGCTTGAAAAACGATTCATAACGAAAAAGTACATAGGTTACGAGTTTTACGATTAATAACCCGGAGATACATAGAAGAATTTTTATAAAATCTTGTTATAAAACATTATACAAACAGAAGGTTTGGTATTTTTAATAAATCACACATATTTTTAGGATTCCAAAACAATAAGAAACGTAATTTTATCTCAATTAAAAACGAGTAATAAGTTATTGAATTACGCAAGATTTTATACCTTAATGTATTAATAAATACTTTTTATAAACCATTTTTAGATAAAAATAAGTTACGGTTACATGAAACAATGAAACATTTTATTTTCTTTTAACCTCAGTAATAAATATTGAGGTCTTTTTCTCATATTACGGATGAACGTAGCTGTCTCGAAAGTAAGCGCTAATAAAAAAACGGAGCTATAACGTAATTAAGATACGCAATTTACGGGTTTTTACGGTAATTATAGTTATAAAAATAAGTTTTATTAACTGAGTTTCATCCTTACATCCATTAATGACAAGGTAAAAAGTTTTACCTCTCACTGTTCATCAGAGGACTAGAAAATTATCGAAAAATGTCCAAATTTTTTGTTAAAAACTCTTCTATGAATTCGAATTGCCGAAATAGTGGCAATATAAGAAAACGCAAAATAAACGGCTTGTATCACGTTGAAAGTTATGTGTCTCATCTTTATACCATAATGTTTTTTTTTAAACGTTTTATAAGTTTATAATATGATATTCAACTAAAACAAGTAGATGGAGTTAGCTTTATAGAATGATATATGGTAGTAGTTACTCAATAGGTCTGTAGTACTTATATGACCTATATTGGTTTAGAGTTGCATTCCGTCATCTCCGTGACGCATTATCTGTTATATTCAGATTTGTCATTAACTCGAGGTGAGTTCATAGCCCCATTTCTATCTACTTGTTTTACAAACTCTACGGGGTGAAATTACATGCTTGTTTTACTACGGACACAAGTGTTTTAAACTATATGCTATCCAGATTATTGCCTGAATATTATTGCCTAATGTTACCATTTTGCTCATTGCGCTAAGTCCCTACACATATCATGAAACCATCAATTCGCGCTATTTTATGTGAAGCGCTAGTGGTTGTCGGATTGAGATCTATCAGGACTAACATATCCCACCCCTGAATTTCTAGTCACAAGTTGATCATAGATGAAGATTTAACATTTAGAGGAATTGTGTCTGTTTTGAGTCAGGACACCCTACCTTTATGTTTGGGGCACAGAAAGGTTATGGCTTTCGAGGTCCTGGGTTTGAGCAATTAATACATGTTTTTGACTACTGAATTTGTTTAGTAGTCTACGCATTTACCTAAATTTCTTATGGACCACTCTCTTATATTTCTTTTTACTTTTTTTAAACCTTATGAATTCACTCAACCTTTGTGTTGACCTTTAGCATGTTTAATTTCAGGTCCCATAGGTAATAATGCTTGGAATGGTGAGCCGTGACGGATATCAATGAAGATGGATTCTGTGTTTATTTAAATTCGATGCAACTTTATCTTATAAAAACTTATGTCATCTTTTGGTATTACGAAGCTTTTGTTTAATTAAGAACGTATGTGGAAATGTTTACGACTTTTAAAACATATGGGACCTAATGTATGAACTCTGATATTTTGCTATGGCATCGAATGAAATCTTATCTTAAAACGTCCATTTAAGGTCGTTTCCTATATCTTGATTGTTGTACTTTGACGTAGCACCCCATAGTTACCATATCGCTGCATACCAGAATATGGAGGTGTTACTGTGTTGGTATCAAGAGCCAAGGTTATAGGGAACTGGGTCATTTTCAAAACCTAGTCTATAACCAAAATTTTTAAAGACTTTCTTTCCTTTCATTTTCAAAATACAGAATCCTTCATCGCTTATCCGATATCCGCGCGCGCATTCCCTGATCTTTACTTACTCTTCTGATTATCATTGTTGTATTATATTATTTTTTTATATATACTTGGTTTAAATACGATCCCTTATGTACTATATTTTGGCGTCTATTACTATTCATTCGTACTCGGTCCGATTATAGTAACTATTGACCATTCTAATTATTCATGGATTATTTAGAATTCTATTTTCTGGTTAGTATCATATACCTCGACTCAATGTACTCTTACAAGTTCTTACCGGATTTTGTACTTGTATTATTGACAGAATCATGCCGCCCTGAAGATTGAGAAAGAAATCTATTAAGAGGTTGGTGGAAAAGCGTATGGCTAAAGTTATTAAAGAATACTGAACGTCTGGGCATAATCTAGGATAGTTTGGAAGGTTCAGGAGGGAACCCTGGGAATGCTGGAGGAACTATGAATGTGCACGGTTGTTCGCACAAGACTTTTATGAATGGAAAACCTCACACTTTTAATGGAACAGAGGGTGTTGTTGGGTTAAGGTGTTGGATAGAGAAAGTGGAGCAAGTCTTTAAAACTTGCAAGTGTGCTAAAGAAGATAAGGTTATGTTTGCTGCTAGTACTTTTGAGGGTCGTGCGTTAACATGGTGGAATGGGAACGTGCACACCATAGGGCTCGTCAATGCTAACCATATTGCATGGACTGAATTCAAGACGACGATGTATTGACTACGGAATACTGCCCAGCAACTGAAATCCAAAAGATGGAGCAAGAGCTCTGGACTCTGACTCTGAAAGGAGATGACATCGAGGCATACAACAATCGTTTCCATGAGTTGGACTTGATGTGTCCTGAACTGGTACCCACTGAAAAGAAGAAGATTGAAAAGTATGTTCGTGGGTTTCCTGAAAGAATCAAAGGAAATATCACTTCTTCAAAGCCTGGAACTCTACATGATGCCATCAACATGGCCCGTGAACTGGCTGAGCAAGCAGTTCAAGGTAGGGCTACCAGAATTGGTGAAAGCAATAAAAGAAATAGGAAGACCACCAAAGAAACACCAACAACAATAACCATAACAACCACAATAACAATAACAACAACAACCACAACCGAAACAACAGCTATCACTAACAACAAAACAGGAGGCAGGAAACTGCCAGGGCCTATGCCTGCAAGCGCCCTCAACTGAAATTAGGGGTTATGCTTGGGTATTCATACAAAGATGAAAATGTTTGGAAACTCTCACCACAATGGGCAATGCCCTCCAAAGTGTCAGAAGTACCAAAGAACCGGTCATCGGGAGAAAGATTGTAGGGTTAGGGTTCCAGGTGCAGGAGTTAACCGTCTGCAGGATATGACATGTTATGAATGTGGTGAAAAAGGACATTCCAAGGACAAGTGTCCAAAAGGAATGAACCAACCAAATGAGGGAGCTCATGGGAGAGCTTACATGGTGGTTGAAAATCCATAGCAGAATCCGAATGTGGTCACGGGTACGTTTTTTCTTAATGATCACTACGCTTGTATCCTCTTTGATTCTGGTGCTAAGAAGAGTTTTGTATCTTTTGCGTTTAAACCTTTTATTGATATTGCCCCAACCGCTTTAAATACTAGTTATGAAGTAGAGTTAGCAGATGGAAAGGTAGTTAGTACCAACACTGTTTTATGAGGTTGTACCTTAGTCTTGCTTAATCACGGGTTTTACGTTAATTAAAGTTATAAAAATAAGTTTATAACTGGTATGAACAGTAAAAATCACTGTTCATCAGAGGACTAAAATTATAAAATGTCAAATTTTGTTAACTCTTCTTAATTCGAAAGCTGTGGCGATGAAGAAAAGCGCAATAATCGGACTTGATAAGTGGAATGTTTTGTCATTTTTTCACCTAATGCTATATTTTTATAGCGTTTTTTAACTTTATTTAAATTGGATTTCACTAAAATCAATTAGATGGTGATTGCTATCATAGAATGATATATGGGTAGTAGTTACTCTCATGTTCTTTATAGTACTTATATGATCCTATATGGAATTAGGTCTCTGGACTATTCACTGTCATACTCGTGACGCATTAGTCTGTTATATTCAGATTTGTCAATTAATACTCGGAGGTGAGTTCATAGCCCCATTCTATCTACTTTGTGTTTGACAAACTCTACGGGAGTTGGAAATTACATGTCTTGTTTTACTAGGATCACAAGTGTTTTAAAACTATATGGCTGATCTAGATTATTGCTTCTGAAATTTTTATTTGCTTAAGTTAACTCTATTGTCCTTCTATAGTCCCTAACGATATCATGAACCAGTCAATTCGCCTAGATATAAAGTGAGCGCTAGTGTTGTGGATTGATCTATCAGGGACTAAACTAATCCCCACCTGGAATTTCTAGTCACACGTTGATCATGATGAATTTAACATTTAGAGGAACTTGTAGTCTGTTTTGGCAGACACCCTACCTTATTTGGGGCACAGACAGTTAAGGCTTCGAGGTCATGAGCTTAGCGCAATAATACATGTTTTGTGTGACTACTGATTTGGTTCATAGTACTACCATTACCTATATCCATGTGTCCACTCACCTGATTTGATTTAAAACCTTATGATATTCTACTACGCAACCGTTTATGGTGTTGACCACTTTTAGCATGCGTTTAATTTCAGTGTGTCCCTAAGGTATTAAGCTCGGATATGGAAGCCGTCGAGGGTTACAGAAATGAAGATGGATTCTGTGTTTATTTAAATTCGATGCAACTTTATCTTATAAAAACTTATGTCATCTTTTGGTATTACAAAGCTTTTGTTTAATTAAGAACGTATGTGGAAATGTTTACGACTTTTAAAAAACATATGGGACCTAATGTATGACTCTGATATTTTGCTATGGGCATCGAATGAATCTTATCTTAAAACGTCCATTTAAGGTCGTTTCCTATATCTTGATTGTTGTACTTTGATGTAGCACCCCATTGTTACCATTCCGCTGCATACCAGAATTTGGGGGTGTTACAGATTGGTATCAAGAGCCAAGGTTATAGGGAACTGGGTCATTTATAAAACTAGTCTATAACATAAATTTTAAAGACTTTCTCTTCTTTCATTTTCAAATACAGAATACTTCTATCGCTTTATCCGTATATCCGTTCTTTCCCAGTGCACATTCCCTGATCTTTACATTACTAATTCATGATTATCATTCTTGTATTTATATTTTATATATATATTACTTTGGTTTATATTCAGATCCCTATATGTCTATCTTTTGGACGTTATTAATATTCATTCGTATAGGAAATCGATATATTAATTTTTGAACATTCTAATTAATTCATGATTATTATTGAATTCGTATTTTCTCGGTTAGTATCATTTAATACCCTCGACTCAATGTACTCTTTACAAAATTCTTACCGGATTTTGTACTTGTATTATTGACAGAATCATGCCGCCCTGAAGATTGAGAAAGAAATCTATTAAGAGGTTGGTGGAAAAGCGTGTGGCTAAAGTTATTAAAGAATACGAAAAGTCTAGGGCTAATCAAGATAGTGTTGGAAGTTCAGGAGGAAACCCTGGGAATGCTGGAGGAACTATGAATGTGCACGGTTGTTCGCACAAGACTTTTATGAATGGAAAACCTCACACTTTTAATGGAACAGAGGGTGTTGTTGGGTTAAGGTGTTGGATAGAGAAAGTGGAGATATCTTTTCTCAAATCTCTCCCTTGTACTTGTCTCTTCCGTTTCTTGTCGGTTTTTGCCTGTTTTTGCTCTTTTTGATTTTATTATCCTTTCCTGCACGTTAAGACACAAAAGCACACATATTTCTATCTTTTGGCATATTTTCTTGGCTTTTATTGGCAAAATCCCGGGTATTTAATATATACAAGTTAACACTTATCAAAGAGCTTTGGACTCTGACTCTGAAAGGAGATGATATTGAAGCTTACAACAATCGTTTCCACGAACTGGCCTTGATGTGTCATGAACTGGAGCCTACTAAAAAGAAGAAGATTAGAAGGTATGTTCGTGGGTTTCCTGAAAGAATCAAAGGAAATATCACTTCTTCAAAGCCTACAATTCTACATGATGCAATCAACATGGCCCGTGAACTGGTCGAGCAATCAGTTCAGGGTAGGGCTGCAAGAATTGGGGAAAGCAATAAAAGGAAATGGGAAGACAACGACACCAAGAAGGAAACACCAAAAAACAATATCCATAAACAAACGCTATAACAACAACAACCACAACCGAAACAACAGCTATCACTAACAACAAAACAGGAGGCAGGAAACTGCCAGGGCCTATGCTGCAGCCCCAACTGAAAATAGGGGTTATGCTGGGAATCTACCAAGATGCAACTGTTGCAACTCTCACCACAATGGGCAATGCCCTCCAAAGTGTCAGAAGTACCAAAGAAACTCCACCACCCGTAATACTCCAGGTCTCGGCGAGATAGTACTGTAGGGTTAGGGTTCCAGGTGCAGGAGTTAACCGTCTGCAGGATATGACATGTTATGAATGTGGTGAAAAAGGACATTCCAAGGACAAGTGTCCAAAAGGAATGAACCAACCAAATGAGGGAGCTCATAGGAGAGCTTACGTGGTGGTTGAAAATCCATAGCAGAATCCGAATGTGGTCACGGGTACGTTTTTTCTTAATGATCACTACGCTTGTATCCTCTTTGATTCTGGTGCTAAGAAGAGTTTTGTATCTTTTACGTTTAAACCTTTTATTGATATTGCCCCAACCGCTTTAAATACTAGTTATGAAGTAGAGTTAGCAGATGGAAAGGTAGTTAGTACCAACACTGTTTTATGAGGTTGTACCTTAGTCTTGCTTAATCACGTGTTCAAAATTGACCTACTCCCGACCGACTAGGAAGTTTTGATGTCCATTGTTGGCTTATGTACTGGTTGTCATACCATGAGCTGTCATTAGATTGTTTGAAAAGATTGTCGTAGTATTCCTCTTCCGAATGGCGAGATTCTTAAAGTCCAAGGCGAGAGGCCAGAAAAGGATCCTAGATCACTTACTTGTATCAAGGTTGATGAAAAGAAGCTTGATGACATTCGGGTTTTCCGAGACTTCCCTGAGGTATTTCCAGATGATCTATCAGGTTTACCTCCTGTGCGTGAGATAGAATTTCTCATTCGGATTCTGATTAATTGGCACCGTCGCCTGTTGTTTATAATTCACCTACACGATTAGCTCCAGTCAGAGATGTTTGAGTTGTCAAACCAGCTAGGAGCTATAAGAGAAAGGGTTTCAATCGACCAATCATTCACCTATGGGGATCAAGCACCCATGCTTTTTGTCAAGAAGAAAGTGGTTGCTCGATGAGAATGTGTATTGACTATAGGGAATTAAATAAGTTAACTATAAAAAACCGCTATCCTCTCCCTAGAATTGATGACTTGTTTAACCAATTACAAGGTGCGTGTTGTTTCTCTAAAATAGATCTTCGTTCAGGATATCATCAGTTAAGAGTACGAGAAAAAGATATACCGAAAACCGCGTTTAGAACCCGATATGGGAATTTTGAGTTCACAGTTATGCCATTTGGGCTGACAAACGCACCAACAATATTTATGGACTTAATGAACCGCGTCTGCAAACCATATTTGGGCAAATTCATAATTGTTTTCATTTACGACATCTTAATCTACTCAAAGTCAGAAGAAGAACATGAAGTCCACCTGAAGACGATTTTAGACTTACTCAAGAAAGAGAAGTTATATGCCAAATTTTCTAAGTGTGAATTTTGGTTAAAAGAAATCCAGTTCCTAGGACATGTGGTCAACCGTGACGGTATCCACGTGGATCCTAGCAAGGTTGAATCAGTCAAGAACTGGAAGATTCCTGAATCGTCAATTGAAATCCGTTCATTTTTAGGATTGGCGGGTTACCATCAGAGATTCATTGAGAATTTCTCCAAGATCTCCAAACCTCTCACTTTGTTGACTCAAAAGAATAAGACATATGTGTGGGGAAATGAACAAGATGAAGCTTTCTGCATTCTGAAGGAGAAGCTATGCAATGCTCCTGTGTTAGCACTCCCCGATGGACTAGATGACTTTGTGGTCTATTGTGATGCATCAAAACAAGGTTTTGGGTGCGTGCTGATGCAGCAGGGCAAAGTGATAGCGTATGCGTCAAGACAGTTAAAGAAGCATGAGAAAAATTATACCACCCATGAACCTTAGATTGGGTCTTGCGGTGTGTGTTCGCAGTAAAATCTAGAGACATTATCTTTATGGGACGAAAAGTGTTATCTACACTGACCATAAGAGTCTCCAGTACATATTCGACCAGAAAGATTTGAATATGCGCCAACGGCGGTAGATCGAGTTGCTCAGTGACTACGAGTGTGAGATCAAATACCACCCAGGCAAGGTAAACGTGGTAGCAGATGCATTGAGTAGAAAAGAAAGACTCAAACCAAGACGAGTACGTGCCATGAGTATTACTATTCATTCTGGACTTAAGGCTAAGATTTTGGAAGCATAGGGCAAAGCTTCCAAGGATCTCAAAGCCCCATCTGAATGGCTAAGAGGATTGGAAACACACTTTGAGCAACGAAATGATGGTGGAATTTACTTATTCGATCGTATCTAGATTCCATCAGTTGGTGGTGTTAGGAAACTGATCATGGATGAAGCTCATACTTCTAGATATTCAATACATTCAGGTGCATATAAGATGTACCATGATCTAAGAGACTTGTATTGATGGCATGGTATGCAAGAGTAGAGACGATTGTTGGTACATTGCAGGCTATGTCTAACGTGCTTAAGATTAAAGACGCGAACATCAGAAACCCTCAGGATTACTTCAGCAACCAGAAATCCCTAAGTGGAAATGGGAAGATAACAATGGACTTAGTCACAAAGTTGCCTAGAAGCAGCATTGGGTATGATGCGATTTGGGTCAGCTCACCTTCTACCTATTTGTGAAGATTAGAAAACGGAGAAGTTGGCAAGAATTTATATCAACGAGATTGTGGCAAGACATGGTGTGCCGGTGTCAATCATTTTAGACCGAAATGGTTGATTCACGTCACACTTATGGCAAGCTCTTCAGAAGGCGTTAGGTACGAAACTACACATGAGTATAGCTTACCACCCTGAGACCGATAGTTAGAGTGAGCCCACTATTCAGACGATGGAGGATATGCTTCAAGCTTGTGTTATGGATTTTGGTGGCAGTTGGGATGCTCATCTTCCATTGGTTGAGTTTTCTTATAATAACAGTTACCACGCGAGCATTAAGTGCGCGCCATTCGAGGCTCTGTACGGGCGGAAATGTAGATCCCCCGTGATATGGACTGAAGTTGGAGAAAGTCAGCTTATTGGACCAGAACTTGTACAAGAAACGACAGAAAAGATTTTTCAGATTAAGGAAAGGTTGAAAATGACAAGGAGTCGCTAGAAAAGCTACGCTAATAAGAGACGTAAGCCTCTTGAATTCAAAGTTGGAGACCGAGTGTTACTTAAGGTATCTCCATGGAAGGGAGTGGTACGATTTGGTAAGAAAGGAAAGCTAGCACCACGATATGTCAGACCGTTCGAGATCGTGGAGTGTGTTGGACCGGTGGCTTATCGACTAAAGTTACCCCAGGAGCTAAGTTGTGTCCACGACACATTTCATGTGTCGAACCTCAAGAAATGCTTGGCTGAGCCAGATGTTCAGGTGCCTTTGGATGAGATCGAGATTGATGAAAATCTGTGATTTGTCGAAGAGCCTATTGAGATCGTAGAACGAGATGTGAAAAAGCTAAAGCGAAGAAGAATCCCATTAGTCAAAGTTCGTTGGAACTCTCGGCAAGGAGCTGAGTATACCTGGGAACATGAAGACCAATTCTGGAAGAAATATCCCCATATCTTCTCTGAAACCGTACCTCCTTCAGGTGTTGCAACCTGAGCCTTGAGGACAAGGCTCTTCTAATTGGAGGAGACTGTAACATTCTGTATTTTCAGGTCATTTACGACGTCATATATTTCACTAATTATTTTTTTTCTTTCTCGTACGTGTTTAATTTTAATTTTATTAGTTAAGTTAAATCGCATAAGCCATAAATTATCAATTAGCGTAAACGGACACCAAACGAATTAAAGTTTTCGTTAAGCGAGCAATATATTATTTTTACCAAAGTAATAATCAACTTTTTATATTTTATTTTTATTGGTTACGTAAAATAATTACGTTTCATAATTAACTACATTTAGGCATACACGGAAGCACCAAAACTTTTCTACGCTTCAACAAATACCCACTTTTATACCCAATAAATAAAAATTAACTCAAATACTATCATACATATACATAGGGCCGGTTATGGTTGTAGAAAAACACAAAGAGATATCAAACTTTGAAAAACATACTTCCTTAAGACCATGGGATGTTCCTTTCTTTTTTAGACAAAGACCAAAGACCTCCATGAAACCCTCATCTTATTCTTTGACTAGTCCTTAGGATACTTAATGCTTTTACTAGTGATAATACACACACACTTCTTATTTTAAAGGTGTAAAACATAAAAACTCCTCCTCCTCCCCCCTCCTAGCTCACAACAAACAACAAACCAACACCAAATCCTTAAAAAAATTTACTTATCACAATCACACACATTCCTACTATATGTCTAAGATGTTCTTAGGTGTTTAGAAGGGTTGGTTTAAGCTTTACAAGAGTTAAGACAAGAAAGTTCAAGATATAAGTTCTTAAGAAAGTTAGGGTTTTCATCTCATATTTCAAGCCAAGGGTTTAAATCACAAGGGTGTGATTTATTTCCCATTCACCACTCATCATTTCTAAGGTTATCTAAAACCCTAAACACTTCATAATTATCATTTTATGTGTATATTGGTTCTATATAGCAAAATCACCATTATGATGTTTTTAAACATGTAAAACATATTTTTAATTGTGATTACGATTTTGTATACTTATTCATGTGTTATGTGGGTTTATATATCATGGAATAATAGAAATATAAGTATGGTAGTATGTTGGTTTAAGTATAAAAAGTTCATGAATAAACTTGTATTAAAAAGCTTACTTAAGGAAAGTTATGATTTCATGTGATGTAAGGACTTGATGATCTTGATGATCTTGGACAAAATATGGACAAATGGACTATATAATATATGATACTTATAATATAAAAGGTTATAAAGGACTTGTGGTAAATTATGTGGTTTAAAAAGTATATAAAACAAAGTTATATAAATAAACTCAAAAGGTAAAAAGGGGCTGTTTAATCCAATATTTTTAGCATGGATTTTATGTTTTATAAAAATACTACGTCTCATGACGATTCTAGGCATATAAGGAACTTGAAAAACCGATTCATAACGAAAAAGATACGTAGTTTACGAGTTTTAGGAATAATCACCGTAGACATAGAAGAATTTTTATAAAAACTTGTTATAAAAATTCTACAAACAGAAGGTTTGGTATTTTTATTAAATCACACATATTTTTAGGATTCCAAAACAATAAGAAACGTAATTTTTCAATTAAAAACGAGAAAGTTATGAATTACGCAAGATTATATACCTAAATGTATAAAAATACTTTTATAAAACCATTTTTATAAAAAGTTATTGTTCATGACAGAAACATTTAATTTTGTAAACCTCATAAATAGATATGACTTTCAATTACAAGAACGTGCTCGAAAGAAACGCTAAAAACGGAGCTATAACGAATAAAATACGTCATTTACGGGTTTTACGTTAATTAAAGTTATAAAAATAAGTTTATAACTAGTTTTTTTTGGGAATAGTAAAATTTTACTGTAATTAGGAGGACTAAAAATATGAAAATGTTAAATTTTGATAACTCGTCTTAATACGAAAGATTGTGGCATAGAAAAGCAACCGAAGGACTTGAAACGGAAAAGTCTATGTCATTTTTACGCCAAAGGTATATTTTTATACGTTTTTTACTTATTAATATGAATTTCACTAAAACAATTAGATGGTGATTAGCTATATAGAATGATATATGGTAGTAGTTACCCAATGTTCTTAGTACTTATACGACCTATATTGGAATTAGGTTGCATTCCGTCATCTCCGTGAAGCATTTTCTATTATATTCAGATTTGTCATTAACTCGAGGTGAGTTCATAGCCCCATTTCTATCTACTTGTTTTACAAACTCTACGGGGTGAAATTGCATGGTTGTTTTACTACGGACACAAGTGTTTTAAACTATATGCTATCCAGATTATTGCCTGAATATTATTGCCTAAGTTACTGATCGATCTCAATATAGCATATATAAAATGCTAGGCAAATCCAAACTCTTCACCCTTGACCAAGGTAAAAAGTCAAGACCTACCTAGAAATAAAATATACTCGTATAAGAGAATCAATGATAAAAAGATTCCGGAAGTATGATTCCCGGGTCGTATGTCCCATGAGGGCTGCAATGAAGTTGATCTTGGTTTGATTTAGATTGAGTGAGAATGATTTTGATTGATTATAAGTCCTAACAACTACGGGAAGCAAAATTAGGTATAAGGAATCCCTAAATTACAATCTAATGGAACAAAACCTAAAACGGGCAAAAAAAAAAAAAAATTTTTTTTTTTTAACCCTATCAGCAGGAACGATGCACTACCAGCAGGAACGGTTACAATTACCTCAGAGAAACGGGGTGCACTACCAGCAGAGCAGAAACGAGGCTCCAAAACTGCTGATTTTAAAAAATCGTTTTTAGCCAAAACTCAAAACACGAAAGTTGTCCGGGACATGTTTTTAAGCAACTTTAATAAAGGCACCTTATAAAAATAAGCACTCAATAAGCCCCAAAAAGCCAAATAAGCTGCTGATTGCAGAAAGTAGTAGAAACGAGGCTCCAAAACTGCTGATTTTAAAAAATCGTTTTTAGCCAAAACTCAAAACACGAAAGTTGTCCGGGACATGTTTTTAAGCAACTTTAATAAAGGCACCTTATAAAAATAAGCACTCAATAAGCCCCAAAAAGCCAAATAAGCTGCTGATTGCAGAAAGTTAAGGTTTGGACTTACTTTTAGTAAATAAGCTGTAAAAAGCTCAAAATTAAACCAAAATGAAAAAGGAAAGATGTTTTGGAAAGCTTATATGTTGCTTAATCTGATTCCAAAAAGCCTTTCCAACCAAAAACAACTTAACTCAACTCAATTTGCATCAAAATATAGTAAACTCTAACTTTTTCTAAAATAAGCCAAAATGAAAATAAGCTAAAATCCTAAATAAGCCAAACTGAAAAGTGTGCTTTTGGAAATAAGCTCACTAATGAGTCCTTATTAAGCCCACCTATTCACTTTTTTAAATAAGCCATTTGAATAAGCACAATAAGCACAAATGACTAAACTACTATTTTTTTGATTTTACTGAAAATAAGCACTTTTGAGCTTAAAAATGAGCAAGCAATTGGATTCTTATGATGATATAAGCTAAAAAACAGATTGAGATTTAAGCTCAATGAACAATAATTAAGACTCAAAAGATATTTTGAAACACTAAATAAGCCAGAATGAGCTTATGAAAAGGTATTATCCATTTTTTTACTCGCATGCAGTAGATTCTACTTAACTTTAATCACAATTGCACATTACAACAACACTTACCCAATGCTTATAAACACTTAAAATTAATTGCAAACAAAGCTTAATATCTACTTTAAGCTAAACTCAAAAATAAGAACTTCTATCTTTATGCAAAATTCAACAGGTTTACAAATAAGCTAATATAAACTGGGAAATGAAATTCTTCAACAAATAAAAAACTTGATTAAACAGCTTATAAGACCTAAGATCTAGCTAAATGAAATTTATCAAATGACCATCAAACACCATTCTAAGAGCCAAAATGACTCCATTTTCAGCCTAGAACCTAAACACCCCTTCTAAGATTATTGAAATCCATTTTTAAAACTAATTTTTAGTGATTTAGGCCATAGCTTTTAAAGACGATATGATTATATGAAACATATAAAGCACTAATGAACATTTTCAACAGAAATTAAGCACTTAGATTAAGTGATATAAGCAAAAGGCAATTTTAGCTAAATGACATATTAAAAGAACAAGTTTAAATAAATGATACAAAAGCTTAAACCCAAGGAAAATTAAGATATATTTCACTATTGAAGCAAGATAAGACAAGGAAAATAAAACAATAATAAGCATGCTACAGTAACCTTAAAGAAAGTGCAGATTAAATAAGAGACTTACAGTGATCTCTTGCTAAACACAAGGAGGGGGGAAACCCAAAAGGGCAGCTATAAGCTACCTAGCTTATTAATAAGCTAGGTTATGAGTCCATTTGGTTTTCCATTACAACCAAACAAGCTAGTGAGAGTCCATAAGCCCATCCAAAACTGGCTTATCATCCATAACATAAGCTGAGGTATATTTGAGAGTGATTGGTGTGATATTCTCTTAACTACTTAACTTTTTAAGTTCACTTAGTTAAAACAGTTTGTAAACAAGCTGTATTGAGAGCTTTTGAACACAAAACAACTCAATTAAGAAACTTAACACTTGGAATTATAAAGTGACTTTAAAAACTCAAACTTGCATTAAAACTTGAAAGTGTTACAAGCTGAAAGTAAAAACTGTAAATAACTGAAAAATAAGCTAAGTTAAATTAAAAATTAAAGACTAGATTCTAAGATGCCTCAAAGGCTTACAAAAAGCTCTATATATAGCCGAAGTATTGGACTTGCATCTTGTGCTTCTTTGGAGAGATAAAACCAAGTGTGCTAGTTGTGTGAGGAGAATCTAGAGCAAATCCCAGCCTTTGATTTCTTTTGAGCTTCTTTGGAGACAATCTCAGCCATCGAAGTGCTTTGGGAATGGAGAGGGATTGCCAACATGGACTTTATAAAGCTGGGGGGGAAAGTAGGGTGGATGAAATGATTTGGTAGGATGTTGAGTGATTTTGCAGGAGAAGTATGGGAGCAAAAACAGGGTGCTGGCTGGTTTTGGTATTGGCGGGAAGAGGGAAAAGGGGTTTATACAAGTTGGGTTGTGACAGAGAGAGGTTGAAGATGATTAAGGGAATGTTTGGTTTGTGTACAAGAAAAGCCCCTCCACATCTTTCTTCTTTTCATTTCCTTTTTCCCCTTTCTTTCTTTTATAAATGAACTTTTCCAAATTTGCATAATCAGCCCTTGTCTTTGTTTCCTTAATATAACTTAGGGGTTTGGCATTTTTGACCCCTCAAGTTACATTTTTCTTTGCTTTTTCTTCTCGGAGTTGACTTGACTTTGATTGGGCTTCGCCTTCACACACTTTTCCATCCCGTGACCGGTTTTGTTGCTTTTTGCTTGGTTTTTCGTCTTTTTGTGAGATATCCGTTCCTGCACAACACAATTAGCAAAACAAGCATATATTTGGCATTTTGAGTCCGTTTTTTGGTTATTTTAGCTTGTTTTTAAAGGTAAAAGGTATGTGTAATTAAGCACATACCAACTACCATGAATCCCAATCGTCCTAAAACTGTATTTACAAGGATAAGGACTTAGCAACCGTGTACTCAAATAATTAACTTGGGTTAAAACAATAATGTACTAAAGGTGACTACATACAAGGTAGGCTAAGGCGATTTAGGTCTAACGATTGGTTTAAGGGTTAACAACGCTCTTCATTAATAATCTGGAATCCACCAGAAAATTATGAGAACTGTGAAAAAAGATAGGCTCGTAGGGTTGTACTAGGGGTATCCTACACTAATAATAAGTGCATGGAAAAGGTGTGGGATAGTTATATGATCGGTGTGGTCATCATAACAATTGTTTAAAACATGGGTTAATCCTAGTGCCTCTTATCTAGCAAATCATAATACTCACTATGCGGTCTCGAGATGTATCATAAAAACAAGTTCTAGAATTTAATATGCTATTGGTACACTCATATAATTTAATATCGATCTCAATGCTCCAGAAAAGGCGACAAAGACCATATGTACACATCCGTAACGACGGAATAGATACATATGACTGCACTCGAACCTTAACTTGAACAAGCTAAAGGTATAAATTATCTTGGGTATCAATAATAGATACCCGAATTCCTATAGATCTAAAGGCGAACCTCACATTTTTGGGGTGGAATTCTGAGGGTTTTTGTGCTAGTCATATACGTTCTTATCCATGAGACGCTATTAATACTCGGTTTTCATCGGTATGTGTCATAAAAAAATTTAAATTTTGGTTAAAATTACCTTTTTATGATATGTTTCGAATATATATCCCACGTTTTAGGACAAAGCAAATGGAAAATGAAAAGATATCGTTTTTAGGCTTTATTTTTCTCTCCTACACTTAAGTTGAAATTGGTCCCAATGTCTTTAGAAGTACCGTTAAACTGAAAAAGGGAAAGAAAACAGAAAACAAAAAAGTAACGAGTACTCCCTGGTATTGCTCAATAATGGGAAGTGTGAAACATGCGATAACTAGTTAAATGTCTCCATAAGGAATCATCTAATGAAAACATTCAGAATATCCTTCCAAGAGCTTCTTCTCATCAAATATAACCTGTAAATAAAAGACAAAGGACAACCACAACATCGCGTAAAATCCCATAGGATATTAATATCTATATACTATATATATATCTATATAATATATTAGTATATATATATATATATATTTATATATATATATAAATAAGAGTTTAGGGTTTGACTATATTAAAAAGTTAAAGATAATGTGAGAGAATGTTAAATCAAGGTTTTGCAGGTTTATAAGAAATTTAAATTTCTTTAGTGTCTGTACAAGTTATATTTTCTAAAATACTTGAAATTTTGAGTTTTATGTCGAATGGGCGTTTGACACCGTCGGAAATATCTGACCCATCACAAGTGTCGACAGCGGTGACGGCGTCGGCGTGTAAATCGTGACAACCGTTCTCTCCACACTCTGTGAAAACTTATTTTTTGATGAAAAATTTCTTACACTCATTCTTATAAGTTATTTTCCTGTACAAAATGCTGCATAACAACCTGAGAATTAATAATTCAATCATATGACTCAAAACTGATGCGGATTAATCTAAACAATTCATTTTAAATGTTTGAATTTGGTTCTAAAAACCAGATATTTCCCTTACACTTATTTTGTTGCAAGATACCTTTAATTGCAAATAAGACGAAGTTATAAACAAACAAAGCATAATTATAAAATAATTCAAACATGATAAAACAAACAATAAATAATTAAAACACAAGACACTCCTAATATATAGGAAAAGTAAATATTGGGTTGCCTCCCAAAAAGCGATTTTCTTTATTTACGAGTCTTGTAGCTAGACTCGAAGTCACACGTCAAGTGTCGTAGAAGTGGTCCAGGTCGATGATTTCCCTTGGACTTTCTCTTTCGGAGAGCTTTCTAGTGGTAGGGATTGACTGTGGGGTTTTGATAAACTCCTCTCCGTCTAGATCGATCAGTCTAATCTT
This sequence comes from Tanacetum coccineum, assembly GCA_026074375.1. Taxonomy (NCBI): domain Eukaryota; kingdom Viridiplantae; phylum Streptophyta; class Magnoliopsida; order Asterales; family Asteraceae; genus Tanacetum; species Tanacetum coccineum. Next base: position 18,947 of record BQNB010039818.1, on the reverse strand, counting down.
GGCATGCCATGCTCCATCTTCGTCTTTGGGAGGTTTGTCCCAGTCATTCGGGTTTTTTAATCAGGTCTTCCGATTCCCACATATTACTCTTAAGGTTAATGGGTATGGCTCCTAAAAATTCTACAATCCTTCTAAACACTAAGACATCCTTAAAAGGATTGAGCTCGACATCTCTAGCAATTTCCCACTCTCTGGGTAAATGGAAGTCTAAGAAGTCCTTCCTAGCATAATAAGGGGTTTATACGCCTACTCCATCCGAGCGAGGTCGTAGCTTATATGATTCCCTTTTCTTAAGCGTGGTTCAATAAGGTGCTTCCTCCTCACCTAAGTTGACTCCTTTTACTCTGAATACCGACCTAGTGATTCCTTCTTCTACTGCTATTTTGGCCATCCTACAATCTATAATTGCATTGGCGGTAGCTAGGAATCCTCTTCCTACTAGCAAAGGGGGTTCAGGGTCCTTCTTTATATCGATCACGTAGAAATCGTTTAATAGTTTTAGTTTTCCTATGTGGACTTCTACGTCTTTAACAATCCTAACGGGGTAGGATTTGGTTTTGTCAGCCAACCCAAAGATATGGTCAGTCTTTTCCAATAGTCCGATGTTAAGCTTTTTGAAGAGGTAAAGTGGGATTATGTTTACGTATGATCCTAGATCAGCCAAGGTGTCGAAAGGTTTTGAGTCCCCTGGTCTATAAGGTAGGGTGAATAGCCCGGGGTCTTCTATTTTTGCAGGTACTTCTCTTTGAATAAATGGTGACTGTTTTTGCCTAGTTCTAAGATTTCTACGTATTTATCCAATATATCGTTATAAATTGGAGCGTGAGGTAGTACTTCGAGAACTGGTATGTTAAGATGTAAATCCTGGAATTCATCTTCAAGAGTTAGTTCGGGTTCACCCAGTTATTGCATTTCGATCTTCATCCCGGGTCGCAGCAGGCTTGTTTGGGAAATGGTTGCCTCTTTGGAATGTGTCTTGATAGCATTGATTGAGGTGGAGGGGTGAGATGAGCATTAGGGATCAATTGTCGGGTAAAAACGAGCAGACAAAACTAGGGAAGTACTCAGTTTTGGGTTCTTAACTGTGTCGCTAGGTAGTGCTCCTGCTATACGATCGGTGATGGCCTTCAACACTGTGTCAATTTTTTTGGTCATCTCACATTGTTGTTGTTTGAAATTGGCTTCAAACTTGGTCAGCCTAATGTCTTGAGATGCCATGAAGTTGGATACCAATCCTTCTAGATTTGATTGATTATTAAAGCTTTGAGAACGGTTGTTGAAGGAGCGATTCAGGATTAAACCGTTGGGTTAGAACAGGTTAGGTGGGTTTGAAAAATTATTTTAAGAATTTTAGGGTTGTCTCCACCTAAGGTTTGGGTGACTTGTCCATGATGGATTATAGGTGTCACCAAGATTGTTTTGCTCGGGCTTGAAAGTATACCACTTACCTCCTGCTTCATCGGTACGCGAGGATGCTTATTCAGTAAGGCTTGCTCAGGATCTTCCATGCAATACTGAGTGTCGTAGGGAGCACTGCAGATCTCACATGAGGTAGTGATTTTGTTCACTTGAGTAAGTTGTGTCGAAGCAAGATGAGCTTCCTTCAAGCGTTGGACTTGATTTTCAAGCTCGATTATATGGCGGTCAAATATACTCGGGACATCTTGAGGCAAAGAGATTGCCTTGAACGGCTTAGCAAAATCCCTTAGATCATTCCAACTTTCATTGTCATAGAGGGCGAGGTCCTCTAATAATGCCCATGATTCTTTGGCGTTTCGGTCTCGAAGCTTACCACCGGCCGATTGGTCAATGGTTCGTCTTGTGACGGGATTTACATGGTCATAAAAAATTTGGACTTAGAGCCAAAGGTCGATGCCATGATGAGGGACTTTTTATAGTAAGTTATTGAATCGAGTTCATGCTTCTGATAAAGATTCTCCATAATGTTGTTAGAACATCAGGATATCATTGCAGAGTTTTGCAGTCCTTCCCTGTGGAAAGAATTGAGCAAGGAAATGAGTAGTAAGATCCTCCAATGTGGTGATGGATCCTGCTGAAAGACGTTTAAGCCAGTTGGTAGCTTGATAGCGAAGGGAAAATTGAAATAAATGCAAGCGCGTTCTTTCCTTATTTTCACCGTTAAGGTTAAGTGAGTCCACAAGTTTTAAGAAATCCTTAAGGTATTGGTTTGGATCTTCGGACCGAAGTCCGTGGAATGAGCATCCGTTTTGCACCAACCGGATGGTGTCGGATCAAAGAGGTACCACGTTGTTCCCTGCGGGGAGCTCAATGGTATTCCTGTAGCCCTCGTGGCTAGGTTTGGAGTAGTCTCCAAGAGTACGGATATGATTCTCATCTCCCATGGTGGTTGACAAGAATGGATTACGAAACAATTAACACAAAGAAAAGATAGACTGCGAGAAAGCTAATATGCAGAAATTAAATTCTCACTTGAAAGGATTCAAGCAAGTAGAACTAAGCTAAACTATGATCAAAATCTAACTATTCCCCATGCAGCGATGCTAAAAACTTGATGCGGTTGTCGTAAGGGACTTCTACAAGAAGTTTTACAACTCCCTAGGCAGAGTACCTAACCGTTGTAGTAGTAGTATAGATAAGACTCGGGGATTGTTTCGTTCTCTAGGGGAATAGGTTGGGAAGGCCTGATCACGGTCTAACAGAATTCTAGGGGTTAAAAGAAGATTATTTTTATGTTTTTGTATTTATAGAAAAGCAAGTAAATCTATGGTTTGAGAGGTTGGTTTGTTTAACTACTAATTAAACTAATAACTAATCTGCTGGTGATAACTTTATGATAACTAAATGTATTTACTTAATCATGCATTACTTATCAGATTGCTTATCTTAATCTTGTTGCCTTGTCACACTTGTGATGATATGTGTAAGTATTTCCTAGGCCATGAACGGATTTCACAAACTCGTCGACTATTTAATATTCCGTTAGGGCAATGCACAAGTAAGGTTGTATGAAGATTATTACAAGGCACCTAATAGTACATTAAATGCATGTAAAATATCTTAAGAGGGATCAACCATATAAAGGGAAAGGTAGTATGGAGACTGTTACCCGATGGTATCCTTTTTACGCATTCGCGTTTCCCTAGACGTGTCTACAGCGATACAGACAAAAGCTGGTTTTCTAGAACCTAACATACACAATCATCAATCAAGAAGCAACAATAAAAGGATCTACAATTCAACTTTCATGCAATCATAAGCAAATACAAAGGAGGGTTTAGCCTCGCATAGACATATTGAATGATTATTGATAAATAACCTTACTTGAATTAAAACATGGATTCAAGGTAGTTCAATAGGGTTTTGAGGCCCTAAAAACGACATATGAAGCTGTTACAAGAGCTAGGGTTCGTCTCCCAAAATTTATACAAAGTTACACACTTGAAACCCTAAAATCGGTTTAGTATATATAGAAATATCGTTGCGGCGGCGTCTCATTGTAATCCTAAAGCCGTCGCTACGTGGATGATTCTAGATCCTCATTAAGTCGGCTACGTCCTGACACCGTCACTAAATCTCTGACGCCGTCACTAGATGGATCACGACGGCATCGCTCTTTATGCCTGCGACGTCGTCTCCACGTTCTGTAAGCAATACTTTTTCAAGGATTTGGTGTAGGTCTGTAATCTCATCTGTTTCATCTCCAAATGAGCCTAAGTTACGTGTATTCCCTCTAAATGCCATCCAAGTGCTAAAAACCTGAAAACAAACGATTAAGCACGTAATATGGGCATATTTGCATGATTTAGGGGGTTAAATAACCTCGAAATAGTGTATAAAATGGCACCTCATCATAGCACGGATCTACCGGTTCTGGAAACCAGCCAGTGTAGGCCAATGAAACCGGCATTCTGACACATATCCTGTAGCACGGTTCTACCGGTTTTGGGAACCGGCTAGTGTAATAGATGGAACCGGCTATGTGAAACACAATCTGAATTTTTGATTGCCAAATCTTGAAAGATTATGTGTAATCTTGGTAGATTTCCCTAAGATATGGTAGGATGATTATGTCATCAATGATGCAAATAAGAAATAAGAAAATGCATGTGTAAATGGTTAGTTTAAGGTTAAATGATTACTTGCAATGATTTATGTTTTGTTATCGGCAAAACACAAGAAGATCGTAAGATTGAAATAAACATTTTTAATGGTTTATTTGTATTAACAATCTCCCACTTTTTGTTGATTACAAAATATAAGATTGTTGCAAGTAAAAAAAATCTAAAGCGTGACGTATTAAATCATGGACTTTTTACTTTCCTTCTCCCTTTTTTGTCGAAACAAAAAGATTAGGTATGCAAGACTATAAGTTGATTAAAAGAAAATCAAATGCACATGGTAGAATCGTGAGTCATTCTGAAGCAGGTCGAATGTCATAATGAGTAGATTTAGAGAGAAACAAAATGCAATGCTCCCCCTTGAAGGAGGCATCCACTTTAAGAGGGGGAATCATCGAAAGAGATGTAATGCTACAAAACAAATATGTTAGCTAAATTTATGTAAGCTCCCATTTGCTTTGAGAGTACCTAAAATAAAAAGGTTAGATTCAAGAATGAAATATCTGCTACTGTAGAACAGGTCTGGACGGTGCCTTCATTGTCGAGGGAACCGACTACCTTACATAAAGTCAAAAATTGACCTTTTTAAAAATGGTTAGTGCAAATGTAATTAAGATATTTAGAAGAAAATAGAATTCAACCATAACACAATCAGCTTATTGAACATTGATTCCTTGTAATAAAATAAATAACCATTTTTGAGATATTAGGATCAATACAAAAATGTGTAAAACTAATGTCACACCCCCAAACGGGGCCTGGACAAAATACATGTCCGGAGGCGTGACATCATTGCATACATCGCACAAGATCAAGTAAACGACCACTATATGGACATTTGATAAAACATAACTTGTTGCTTTGGATAAATCAAAATAAGTCTTACAATATTCTTGACATAAATGAAATAGTTTTAGCAGAAGCTTAATTAAAATGCAGCAGAATCATAACATGTTTTTAAGGAACGAACATTTAAGTTTAAAGATAAACATTCTTGAAAGACCTCCAGCAATGCATGCAACATCAAATAGCACTTCAAGAACAATCCATCTAAGCACCTAAGAAAACATGCTTAAAATGTCAAATAATGTTGGTGAATTCCATAGGTTTGAATTTAGGTAGGTTGGACCCACAAGATTTTAAAAGTTATGTGACCTATTAATAACGGATACAATATCACATGATAAAGTATTTACGGTTCGCTAAGTAATTGACACCGATGCTAAATTAGAGGATACTTATATATGCAAAGTGTGATACTGTCCTACTAATGGCTGACCAATGAACCTCATAGAGTTTCCGACATGGTATATATTCGTTCGTTCATCGACACAGAAATAAGTAAGTGCTTGCTTACCCAGATAGGGATACTTAGTCCTAGATAGATCTATCTATAACATTCACGCTTACTTACACAATCGGTCGGTCATAAGTAATTAACGGTTCATGATGGTTCGGGCATGATAGTGGTCTAATCGCTATTTAGGCAACACGTAAACAGGAAATGATAACTGAAAACACTTGTGTCCAAAGTTTAAAACAAGCAATGTTCCTCACTCCAAATTGTAAAATATTTATTCAAAACGAGTAAAAGTGGGGCTATGAACTCACCGTAGAGCGATGTATAACACCCCCATTTTGACAAATATAGCAGCGGAAGCTAATCTGGGGTATTACTTCATAGTACAAAAGTCATAATCATAGAAAACGACTCATAAAGAGACGTTTTTGGAAAATTTAGTTATCATTCAATTATTCATCAGAGTTTTACAAAAAGAGAGGTCCCAAAATCTAGAAACATAAACTTTGAATGATAACAGTTTAGCCATATTCAAGTCTGTGCCACTCCATGCCATATGTTGCTTAATTACCTGAGATAAACATGCTAAAAAGATCAACACAATGGTTGAGTGAAATTCATAGGTTTATGATCAATAGTTTGAATACGAGTCATCATAACATTGGGTTACGTTGTTATACACCCATAATAGTAATAATTGCAATGTAGATACAATTATCATAGAAAACAAAACAGTTAAATTTTTTTTATTTTTTTATTGGGGGGGCCCCTAAATGGGGGGGTGGGTTTTTTTTTTTTTTTTTTTTCAATTGGGGGGGGGGGGTTGGAACACCGAAGCCTGAGATATTCCAATAACCACAAGTAGTTGCCTCAACGGGTGCCTTTGCCAAACACCCGCATAGATATTCAAATGAAGTGCGTTTGGTTACCAAAAGTACAAGTATACCAATGGGCGTTCAGTCCCAAATATATCTATTCACAACATTCGCGCTTATTCCGAAGAGTAATTAACGGTTCATGATAGTGGGGTCTTAATGGCAAAAGTAGGGACTTAGGCAATAATGCATCAGGATAGCATATAGTTTGAAAAATACTTGCATTCATGGTTTATAGCATGTACCCCCCTCGCAGGTTTATAAAACATTTAAAAGATTTAAATGCGAGGCTATGAACTCACCTTAACAGGGAAATCTGATTGATGGCAAAAGTATATCAATTGAAAGTAACGGCCTTGTCACGCAACCTGGGTAATATGTCAAGTTTTAGTTTGATTGTTTATCTTTCAAAACTTCAAGAAGTTTATCATTTGATTTATTAATTTATGGAAATATTGTATCACTGTTCGGCCTATCATAATTCAGAGGTCATGCAGTAAATGGTTGGAGGAAGACCAGGGACTACTTAAATCGTAAATCCAGCAAACTCGTCAAAACGTATACCCAAATGAAACCCCTCACATGAAGCTCTCTAGTAACGTGATACGTTATAGTTTTAAGTTTCTTCAAAAGCTAGTCGATGATAAATTACGTTAATTATATAACGTAATTGTTTTATAATGCGTCGATCGATGATTAATAACGATAAATGTGTCGGGTTTTAATAAAATCAAGTCTTATAATATTTATATATATTTTTATAATTAATATAAAAATAAAAAAAAAACAAAAAAAAAAAAAAAAAAAAAAAAAGAAAAAAAAAAAAAAAAAAAAATAAATATTATATTTTATATTTTAAGAATGCAAAAATGACAATATATACCCTTGATTTATAAATTTTTACAAGTTTAATCCTTTTAATATATAACCTTATATAATTTAAACCCTTAACTTTGAAAATTGGCAAAACAACCCCTTGGGATTTAAGTTTATAAATATAACATTTCCAGCCCCTCTAGTTATAATTTCAAAATATTTACAATATATACCCCTTGCATGGGATTTATTTGCAAAACAAGTCCAAAATAATTATACAAAAATTAAAAAATAAAAAAAAACCCCCCCCCAGTAAGTAAATAATTTTTGGGGGGAAAATATTTTTGAAATCCAAAAGAGTTTTGAAGCTTATGGCTTATTAGATTAAGCTAAAATATGTAGAGTTTACGAGCTTATAGCTTATGGAAAGGGCATATGAGCTTAAAAACATAAATGGGTGTGTATGGTTTAGGAAAACCAAAACCGAATGGGTTTGCGATTCAAGAGCTTAGACAAGAGTTTATATATATGTTATTAAGAGCTTATGAAGTTTTCAAAACAGAAAATTAGCTTACTGAACAAGCTTTTGAGCTTATAAGGGTCGAACGAGCTTATTAGGGTTACGGTTTGTTTTTTTTTTAAGATTCAAAACAAGTTTTGATTTCACAAGAAAATTATAACATAGCTTAATAAGGTTTTAAGATATAGTGAGAACATATAAAACAAGATTTAAGGCATACTTATACACAAAATAGGTTAAAGTGGGTCGAAATAAGCTTATGGGTTCGTACGCCTAGGAATCGACTTCAATGGCTTCTTCCTTCTTTCTTCTTGGCTTCAAACTGGTCTTGGGGCTTCTCTTGATCCTCCTTGGTCTTATTAAGAACTCCATTTGTGTTTGTGATGAAGATTTAAGGTGTGTTTGAAAGAGTGTGGGTGTTTCGGCTTTTATAGGGCTCGAAACTCTTGGTGGCCAAGTTTGTGGCTTGGAGTAAGGACCAAGGTTGTAGAGTGTGGACTAAGGCATCCTTAGGGAATGAGTGCTTGAGGCTAAGAGGGTAGCCATAACAAGGTATTGGGTGATAGAAAGGTGGAAGAAAATAGAATTCAACCATAACACAATCAGCTTATTGAACATTGATTCCTTGTAATAAAATAAATAACCATTTTTGAGATATTAGGATCAATACAAAAATGTGTAAAACTAATGTCACACCCCCAAACGGGGCCTGGACAAAATACATGTCCGGAGGCGTGACGTCATTGCATACATCGCACAAGATCAAGTAAACGACCACTATATGGACATTTGATAAAACATAACTTGTTGCTTTGGATAAATCAAAATAAGTCTTACAATATTCTTGACATAAATGAAATAGTTTTAGCAGAAGCTTAATTAAAATGCAGCAGAATCATAACATGTTTTTAAGACAACGAGTATTTAAGTTTAAAGATAAACATTCTTGAAAGACACCCAGTAATGCATGCAACATCAAATAGCACTTCAAGAACAATCCAGCTAAGCACCTGAGAAAACAAGCTTAAAACAGTCAACATAAAGTTGGTGAATTCATAGGTTTAAATTGATGTAAGGTTGGACCACAAGATTTTAAAAGTGATGTGACTATTATAACGGATACAATATCACATGAAAAGTATTTATGTTGTGCTAAGCTCATGACACCGATGCTAAATTAGGAGATACATATAATATGCAAAGTGATGATACTGTCCTATAGATGTCTGACCAAGACACCCCAAAGAGTTTCCGACATAATATATATATGTTCGTTCATCGACACAGAAACAAGTGCTTTCTACCCGGATAGGGATACTTAGTCCTAGATAGATCTATCTATAACATTCACGCTTACTTACCCAATCGGTCGGTCATAAGTAATTAACGGTTCATGATGGTTCAGGCATGATAGTGGTCTAATTGCTATTTAGGCAACACGTAAACAGGAAATGATAACTGGAAACACTTGTGTCCAAAGTTTAAAACAAGCAATGTTTCTCACCCTAAATTGTAAAACATTTATTCAAAACGAGTAAAAGTGAGGCTATGAACTTACCTTAGAGCGATGAGCGAATGATAATCACGTAAGAGAAAGATGATACACAATCCTAGCCGTCACCTACAGGAATGGCGCGTCTTAGGACTAAGATATGATATATAAAACCAAAAGCAAAACACTTAACGACGAGAAGGCATCCATATGTGTTTGTGCCTTAGTTAGAAAAAATGTGTCGTTACGATAACAAAATGTTCATGATTAAAATACGTCATGGTTTACTAAAAATTACTATTTTAGGAAACTTTCTATTTTAGGAAAGTTCTAAGTTTCAAGATGTTAATATCGTCCCCTATATTTGGTTAAATCCATATTTCAGAAAATGCTTTATCAATACCTAAACGCCTAACTTTTACACCCGTCTCGATGACTTATCTCAAAAGTTACTATTTTTAGAAGTCTTACGTTTTTATACATCCCAACATCACATAAATAAGTTCTTAACATTTCTAATGACTCTACTTAGTTTACTAGTGTTTTTATATGTTTCGCCAATGTTTTAAAACCTTAAAAATGTCCGAAAGTGTCTGAAAACCTTGATTTAATTTCCAATCAGCAACCTCATTTATTATTTTACCGAAAAATGTTCAAAAATTCATTTCGCCATAACTTGGCCGTTTTAAATCCTTTTTTAGTGTTCGATATATGAAAACCTATCTATTTGAAACAAGCTTCCCAAAAACTACCTTCTCGACTAATGAAAATATTTTTAAGTCTCCCAAAACCTCAAAATAAAATCGGATTAGCAACCATACACTTCGCAAACGCTACAAAAAGTCACCCAAACTTCGCATTAGTGCCTATTCTAGCCCTAGTCTCTCTCCACCAATATTTTGTCTTCAAAACCACAATCAATACTAACCTAATCCTAAGATTTCTATTGTTTCAACACTCAAGATCACTCATACTCACAACCAAAACCTTTTGTAAATCAAAGAACCATAAAACAATACTAGTTTATGTTTTAACTTGTTTATTTTCAAAAACCACAAACACATAAGCCTTAAAACTTGAGAATGATTCAAAAACCATAAAGAAATCACAAAAGATGAAATAGAAAACTTACTAGAATAAGATGAGTCAAGTAACACACAAGATCTAACCCAAAATCCTTAGATCTATAAAAACCCAAGATGATCTTGAAAAACCCACTTGATAAACCAAACCCCGACTCTTGAAATCTTTAGAAAACCTTAAAAACAAATGATCAAACCCTTGGAACACCCTTAGATATTGTTAGAAATGAGATTGGAATGTGCGAATCTTGATAGAAAATCAAAACAATGAATGTTTATGTGTGTGTGTGTTGTCCACGGCCAAGAGTGGAAAGAAAAGAAAGATGAAAGCTCTTGGTGGCTTGTTGAAATGAAATGAATAACCTAAGTGAGATATAATAAGCTTTATATATGGACAAACTAGGGTTTAAGATATTTTGTAAACTAATGCTTATCAAAGGAAGGGATCAAAGGTGTGTGTTGTGGGTGTTTGGACGTAAGGGAGCCAAGGGGAGGGGGACATGAGCCAAATGACCACTTCTTGGAATTAAATCAAAAGCTTATGGTTTAAGTTAGTGGATAAGTGGTCCTTACCATGCAAGGTGACAAAAACATGTGTAAGAAGCTGTTGGATGCATGGGATAATACTACAAAGATGTCATTATCATGCATGTGTATGTAAACATTTGAATTAAAGGTGAAAGATTCTTAAACATTTAATTAAGTGTGTGAGTTTATGTGGGATTTAATGGTAGGGGGAGAACATGAAATTTTTGAATTCTAAACCCGAAATATACGATAACTAGAGCATACACGAAAATATTACAGGTTTTCAGGGTTTCATTTCATCAAAAACGCGAAAAACGTAAATAGTACGCTAAACCGTAAAAATATATATTGGGAGTGAACGTAAACTACATAACACTTAGAAAAGATAAAATAATGCATATAATATCTAGACTAAACAAAATCCGAAGCCGAAACGCGTCTGATGATGTTTTTCAGATTTACGCGGGATAACCTCTCGGTTTTAAGTTAAATTCAAACGTAACGGATAAAATTCAAAATACTGATCGAAATAGTTTAAAATATTGACCTAAAATTTATGGGGTGTGACATCCTTTCCCTGTTAGAAAAGCTTTGTCCTTAAAGCTTATGACGTTGATTTAGATGTAGGTTTAGATTTAGCGAAGAGATGAGGGTAGTTCTTCTTCATTTGGTCTTCGCGTTCCCAAGTGAATTCAGGACCTCGCCTTAAATTCCAACACACCTTAACAATAAGGATATGACTTTGTTTCAATTGCTTCACTTCGCGGTCCATGATCTCGCCCGGTTCCTCGATAAAGTTTAATTTATCGTCCATCTGGATTTCATCTAATGAAATAGCAAGCAGTTCGTCGGCGTAACACTTCTTCAAATTAGAAACATGGAAAGTGCTATGAACATGACTTAATTGATCTGGGAGTTCAAGTCTGTAAGCAACTGTTCTAACCTTAGCGAGTACCTTAAATGGTCCAATATAACGAGGGTTCAACTTTTCCCGTTTACCGAAACGTATCACCCCTTTCCATGGTAACACTTTTAACATGACCATATCTCCAACCTAAAACTCCATGGGCTTATGATTCCTATCGGCTAAACTCTTTTGCCTATCACGAGCAGCTTGAATTATGCTTCTTGATACGTCCAAAATGTGTCGAGTAATATCATATAGTAATTCTCGTTGGATGTGAAAATTGCTTGAGGACAAACAATGATCAATCTTCCAGAGTCGAAGTCCCAACGAGATTTAAATTGAAAACCACGTTTTTGTTTTGAAGTAAAATGCTTGATTATCTTTTTAGATTTTTGGTTTTAAAACTATTTTTAATACTAAGAAAATTATACTAATCAATTAAACTACGAGAATAATGCTAAAATGATCTAAAAAGATTTATAAGACGAAAATGCTTGCTAAGTGACGTGAAAAGTTCATCAAGTGTAAATTAAGGTTTTACTTAACGAATTAATTTCCTTAGAAAAGATAGTTATCTGACAACGTTGGCTTATATTGACAAAAACCTTTTAAAAATATATTAATTACTAGATGTGTAGTTTGACTATTTTTCTGGATTTTGCTCTTTAAAACATTCAAACTACAAATCTCAATAATTGAAGATTATTAATCAACTAAACATTTTTCAAATCAACACTTAATTCCCAAATCACAATATCACTTAACAAGCACTAATAAAACTACTCACTAAGTATAACGATCAAATAAGCAAAGCTAAACATAATATGCTAAGTCTACACTAATGTATTGAAAAAGAATAAAAAATGGGACCGAATTGAAGAGCCGCAAATAAATGATAACCACCCGATTTAATAAGCTAAAGAAAATAATCAAATTCTATCTAGCTTATTAAACCTTTAAGCTCCTCGCCTCATGAGTTGACCGGTTCATCACAAAACAATCAAAGTTAAGAAATATATCATGAACTAAAAAAACACTTTTAGATTGTTCAAAAATATCAAAAATGTTTTAAAAAAATCAATTTAACTGTTTTAATTAAACAGTTGGGCCAAGCCCAATCTTTTTCACAGGTGACGAAAGCTAAAAATCCTTTTCAAAAACGTTTTAACTAATTCTATTTCAAAAACGTGTAAACTGAAAATCCTTTTTCAAAATAATTGAAGCAAAAATGATTTGCTAAATTAAATTTCATCAGATAAGCTAAAAGATCTAGAAATGAGGAAGTGACTCAAGCTTATTAAATAAGTTGAGTGAACTATTACTCTTGGCCTCCTTTTGATTAAACCGAATCGAACTTAGACCTAAATAAGCTAACCACGAATAGAAACGAGAACACATAATCCGAAACTTATTTTGATAATCTAAGCAAAATCCAATACCGAATAAGCTATAAGTGACTTATTCAGATATGGAAATGAGCTAAAAATAACAAGTCACTTAATGAAATAAGCTAATCCCAAGCTTATTTTAAACTTACTTAATCGAATGCTTCTTAAAGAAGGGAAGGATTGAATCGAACAAGCTTTTGAGAGATTTTACGATTTGATCTTGTTACTTTAAGAAGCTTAGATATAATAAGCTATTAAAATAAGCTTAGATGAGTAGCTTATTTGAGAATAAGCTTAATAGAGGAAAAAAGAAAAGAAAGAAGCGAATGAATTAATATTCAAACCGTATAAGCTCAAAACAACTTCTACATAAGATATTAAGAAAGCCTTACTCTCGGATCTCACGAAGAGATTTTAGAAAACTAAAGCTTATGAAACAAGAAAATAAGCTAGATCTTAGCTTATTATTTAAGCTTAGAATCAAAAACCTATTATGGATAAGAAGTTATGAATCGTTTAAGCCTTTGTGAAGACTTATTCGATCGAATCTTGTATCCGAATCTAAGCTGATTTAACGCTCCGTCAATAAGCTAAAAGAGTTGCTTATTCTTCAATTAAGATAGAAGAGAAAGATAGAAAAACAATAGCACCTTAACCATAAGAACATCATTTTTCATTCCAACCATAATAACGTGACAATTTCCAAAATAAGTTGTTGACCAACTTTAACCAATAAAGCTAGAATATAGAAATAAGCTATCTAAATAATTAATAAGCTAATGCTAGAAAGAGAAAAATCTTTCTAAAATAAATTATAATGTTTTCAAAAAGTGAGGGGAGCGTGTAGTTTTATAGGATTCAGGGGCAGAAAGGTAATTTTGCACCGACTCCCACTTAACGCCACCACATTATTACCCAATGATGAGCTCCAATTATTGGCACAGGATCAAGCTGAAATACTTGATAGACAACTAGATGGTTTCCAAGTTCCAACATTTATATGCGTACATCGCTACACATTTTATCATTAAGTTTGTTTGTTTTTCCGAAAAGATTGATAAATTCTTTCTCCCAGACACGTGTCGATTGCAGATTGGCCCGAAGAAGGGTAGTAGGGTATCACGTAAGCTTGTGGGATTTAATTAAGGGGGCACGTGAGCTCTTGGCACCATTTCTTTCAATTCATTTCATTTAGACAATTACAAGTTACTTGGGCCGGTTGTGATAAAATGGGCTAAGTATTTCACTTTGGTCTTGGGCTGCTCTTGTTTGGGCTTAGCTCTAGTTTGGGCTGGCCCGGCTCATATAACGGGTTACGGGTAGGCCCAATAAACAATGAAGGCACCGTTGGACTCGTACTCTCGCGCTCTTTCTAATGGAGTGCTCGGGGTATTTTTCTGATTTTATCTTGATCTTGAATATTAAGCACTCTTAATCGAAATAAACCCGAAAATACCCGTTTTTGCTCCGTTTTCAATCCTTAGTACCTGTAAGACATAAAAATACCAAACAAACATATTTGCAAGATAATTATTCATATTTTAGCATTTTTAGTCAAATTAATAGTATTTTCCGGGGTTATAAAGATGTGTGTTTAAGCACACATCAAATTCCCACACACTAAGCCATTGCTGGTCCCACACGCAATGTTTATCAATACACGCCCCGAAAGAAATAATTTCACCCCCTTAACTAATAACCCTCACAATCAAACAAGAGCAGAAAAAGCCCCTTAAGAAGGTTTCAAAATCATTTATTTCGAATGCGCCCCCGTTTTAACCACTTATTCAATAATAGATAAAAACTAAGATAAAATTTTTATAAAATTTATTTAAAAGGCTTTAAGAACGGGAGTTCATCATCCTTGACTTTTCACAATCCCCAAACTAAGCTTAAAACAAAATCATAGCCAAATATAAGATTAGATGCTAAACCTACTCATAAATGCTAATTGTGTACGGATAGCTACTTTTTGCTCCCTTATTCCTAAATCCTCTAAGGATTTTTATTATTATTATTGGTGACGAATAAATTATGTCCTTATTGGTATAAAGAAAATCGGGCTTAGACTATAATTAGTTTGAGAACCTTTCCTAGAGAGACGATATGGTGAGAATAAGGTCCACATTAAGGTTTTAATTTCGCATGAGTTAGGGGTTATCCTTTTTATTTCATCTGAAATAACTCAACTACGAGTCCAGAGACGGAGGCTTTATTTAGATAACTCCGGAGTTAAATTTTAGCTTTATTATTATTATTATTATTATTGCAACATTATTATCCCTCGGTCCTTTAAACAACTGCCACATCGGTATGCGAGCCGACCATGGTCCAGGAGTCTTATTTCGACCATGAGATCCTCAACCTTTTTGAAAATTGCCACATCGGTATGTGAGCCGACCATGGTCCAGTAAAATTTTATCAGTCTCAGATTTATTATTCTTACTATGGGCCTTCTTTTTGAAAACTGTCACATCAGTATGCGAGTCGACCATGGTCCAGTAATCTTTTATCAGCCCACGGTTCTTATTATTATTATTATTATTATTACCTCCACCCTTTAAACGACTGCAACATCGGGCGTCCTAACCTACAAGATGCAGTGGTCTTATTTCGGCTTCAATTTATTACATTATTATTATAGCCAAATTTCAAGTCCTGTGGTCTTTTAACTTCCGAGACATCGGGCGTCCTGACCGACAAGACCTGGTAGCCTATTTTCCCACAACACTGACAGCACCTCGATGTGTACCTTACTTTCACCAGAAGGAATCTCTACGAAGAGATTTAAACTAAGAATCGCAAAAACCAAAGTAACTTTATTTATTTAACAATTATATAACGTTTATTAAGCTGGTGGGAGCAAAAGCCACAATTAACCTCTATGAGCTCTAAAGAGATCCAACTACTCCACGCTTAGCATCTAGCTTATATTCAACTCTATCATTTTTCATTCTTTGCAAAATTTTAAAGTTAAGCAAACGCTTAGTCTCGAAAGCTAAGGGGAAGGCTAGAGAGCAAACCTCGGTTAAGTAAAAAATATCCCTAGTTCTACGGGCCTACTTATTCACGTATCTAACAATAACTAAGAGAGATTTTTTTACTAAAATAAAACAATAAAATATTAAAATTTTGGTCAAAACGGAGTTGCAAGGGGCATAGACAGGCACATGTATGATCAATTTTGACAGAAATCCCTCCACACTTAGAATGGAACATTGGCCTCAATGTTCAAAAATATTAGGTTTTACCCCTACACTTAGGAACAAAAAAGGCAAATGCAAAAAAATTCCAAGTGTGTAAAGGGAAATAAAATCAGATATATAAATGATCAGGATTGAGGATTCCACAATAAGTAAAAGATCGAAGACCGGGAGATTGGAGGATTGAAAACAAGCACGGGTCTTCACGATCTTAGGGAATCCTGCAAGCAAAAATGAAATACCACGAAACACAACAGGGATAGAAGCACACCCCCATACTAATGATAAAAACTACTAATGTACTAATATAATAACTACAACTAGGATAAGCATGGGTTGCAGCCACCCACGAAATGCTTGTTTTGAACGGGTTACTAGTTTAACTCTCCCCCGAATTGATTTGTTCATGGGGGATAGAAATGGAGATACGAGACATCTAGAGAAGAGATGTCCCCTCTATAATAGAGGCAGAAGAAGAAGTGAAAAATCTCCATCGGGATTTTATTTTTTTATTGATTTTGAAGGTTTTAGAATCCTGATGAGATAATCCCAGAGAATGACGAAAGTGAAATCCTTTTGAAATAAGTATCCCGGGATTGAAAACTTTGTCCTCATTTCGAAAGGAAATGAAGTCAAAGTATCAATTTCGAGGGAATCAATAAAGAAAAGAGGACCACTGTCGTATGAGATTTTAGAAAAAAAATTCAATGGAATTTGAAATCTCTGGAATTGGACTCCTTTGATAATGATTATTCCGGGATCGAAAACTATGTCTTCATTTCCTGAGGGAAATGAGATTAGAAGATCGATCTTGGAAAATTCCTTAGAAAGAGAGGAGTCACAATCGTATAAAAGGAGGAGGAATTATTAAGCTCAATACTTGTAAAATCCTTAGTCGATAAATCAAATATATTTTTCTCCAAATCACTAGTAAACTCTCCTTGATCGGCCTCCGGATCAAAATAAAAATAATCATACTCCGGTGGAGATATGATGTGAGCGAGTTCATCGACGAACTCCTCATGATAAAAGTCACTCCTATCGGCAGGAGGAAACGGATCAATCAAAGATAAACGAATCATATTCAGGAAGAGAAAAATTAGAATGAGTAGTCTACCACTACTCTTCTCTTCAAAGCAAAATACTTCATAATCAGGAAGAGAAAGATCAGAAATAGAAGTGGTACTGCCACTACTCGTCTCTTCGATATCAAAGAAAAATGTTTCATAATCAGGTGAGGAATCATTAAAATGAGAAAGAAGGGTGTCAGTCTCCTCCATGAGAGAGTCACTATCCTCGCAGGGAATAGGAGATGGGGAGAGAGACTCGACCACAAGATCAGAAGAGGGAGTGGGATTGCCACTCAAAGAATTATTTTCAATAGGAAATTTATCGCACAAAGAATCAACAATATCAATTCTATAAACGAAATGGTCGGCACGTCACGTAAGATTCTCCAAAGCTTGAAAATTTTCTTCTTGAAGCCGAGATGGATATGGAATCGATGGCTGATAAGGATTAGGCTTCGGGTCTTCCTTAGGTTTTGGTGCGGACAATGGTGGAGTTTTCGGAGGTGGGATAAGTGGTGTGCTCTAAGAGCTAGCAATTTCCACCACTTCCGTTATGGTCTCCGGTTCTTGTTCCTTTTCTTGATAAACGAGATAATTAGAATGAGGAATAAAAGATCCATCCAATGTCAAACTACTCATAGTAGTAACTGCATTACGTTCTTCTTGTGGGTATGTTTTGGTGTCGCTCAGTAGCACACCTAATGGCCTTTCTTGAAAAGATTCTTCCAGTTGACCCATTTGCATTAATTAAACCGGGGCTTCTTGATTTTGGTCATAAGTTTCTCGCATGCTAGCAATATGATACTTAAGAGCTTTGACTTGTTTAGTAAGAGTGGTAATGGCATCAATTTGAGTTGAGGTACCACTACTCGAAACTTGAGGTTTATTTCTACAAGTTCGAACTTTAGCTTTATTCTCAATAGTGGTAAAAGCTTTTTGAGTATTTCTTGTCATTAGATTTCCACCCGCTGCAGAATTGAGAGAATCTTGATCAGGTTGACACAACCCGTTATAGAAAAAATCTATTTGGTAAAGGAGTGAAAATCCATGATGAGGACATTTCCTTAATAAACCTTTGAATCTTTCCCAAGCTTCTGTAAAAGTCTCATCGAAAACTTGTTGAAAGTTCGTGATTTCTTTTCTGAACTCTCTTGTTTTAGAATGAGGATAAATCGATTCAAGAACTTTGATACTAAATCATCCCAACTTGTAATGGAACAAGGAGGTTCATTCTCAAGCCATGTCTCGGCTGCTCCTTTAAGTGAAAACGGGAATAAGATCAACTTCACCACATCATGAGACACTTGGTTTATTTTGAAAGTTTGGGTTATTTGGTAAAACCTTTTGATGTGTGAATGAGGATCATTATTTTCATGACCAAAAAAAGGATTGTTACTTATGAAATCAAGTAACTCGATTTTTAGTTCAAATTCATTTGCTAGAACAGCTGGAACAACGATAGCATCTTCCATACCTATGATAGCTATTTGGAGTAACTCTTCCATCGGTCTCAAATGATCGGCCATTTGGACGTCTTCAACGTTCTTGTCCTCTCCGTGTATATGATCAAAAAAAGATTCTCGTGTCACACCTCGCAATTTTCGATATTTTAAATGACTATTTTACCCTTTGACTTTTTGGGTTCCGACTTGACTTTTGACTTTTT
>BQNB010039817.1:6650-47838 GCA_026074375.1 Tanacetum coccineum | reverse complement strand
CGACCGCTCTTTCATCTTTTGTTAATTAGCTTGCGTGGGTAAAAGTGCCTTGAATTGATTATAGACACCAACCAAACCGTACCAGTCTCTCAAGCTGAAAGCTCCCCTTTTTCCCGTTAGAATTAGGATTTAGACTGACATAGGGTTAATATAGGTTTAGAATAGAATAAAATTAACATAGATTAGATAACCAAGATATTAATTAAATTGATAGATTTAGAGTGTTCGACACCCTACTTACCACGAAACTACTACCGATCGGGTACATTGCCCGTTAAAGTGTTGTTTTTGGTTTAGTCGGCAAAATATAAATTTAAAACTTGAATCATCTTAAATATACCATACAATGACAGCACATCAAGTTTTTGGCGCCGTTGCCGGGGAGTGAAAATTAATCTTGATTTTTATTTGATATTTTGGTTTTTAACATTAGATTAGATCTAACCCTTAGGATTAGTGTAATTTAGATTAGTGTATATTCTTGTATATTCTGTAATATTTGTATATTTGTATTTAATTGTTTGCTTGTATATTTGTGTTTAATTGTTTGCGTATTTAATTGTTTTTCTTAATACATTGTTCTGGTCGATAGCTAAATACGGCGTATCCACTTCCATCGGATACGGCGTATCTAGTTTTCTGTCCAATACAACGTATTCATCCCAACAGATTAATACGGCGTATCCACTTCCATTGGATACGGCGTATCGATCGTCTAGAACAGAAGCTGAAATATTTGATTTTCGTGCCAAATTTTTACCTTTCTTCGAGACAAATCCTACTGATTGTTTATCCCTTGTTTCAGGTAGTGCATGACAAGGAGTTCTACGAACGAACTATTTACACCTTACAAAGAACCTGAACGAGAATTTTGATCATCAAGGAGACACTTCAAGACTCTAAGTCTTGACGAATTGAGATCGCCTGATTTCAATCTACTTTCTGACCAAGAATACTCGGAGGAAGAAGAAGTAGAAGCAATGGCAGAAACAATGGAGCAATACATGAGCAAGACCCAAACGGACTATGGATCGGGAGTTGCTAGGCCTAAAATTGATAACAAAGATCAATTTGAACTGAAAGGACAATTTCTTAAGGAGCTTCGAGAAAACACATTTAGCGGTTCACCAAGAAAACTCGGAGGAAGAAGAAGCAAAACAATGGCGGAAACTATGGAACTATACATGAGTAAGACCCGAGCTGACTAAATTGAAGACAAGGATAACTTTGAACTAAAGGGCCAATTTCTCAAGGAACTATATACTAACACCTTCAGCGGTTCGGATCACGAAGATGCGAACGAACACATTAAGAAAGTTCTTGAGATCGTGGATTTATTCCACATTCCTAATATTACTATAGACAAAGTGATGCTTAGAGCCTTCCCCATGTCCCTTACCGGAGCCGCAAGTCGATGGCTAAGAAACAAACCAACTGGTTCAATTACAACCTGGGAAGATCTGAAGACTAAATTTCTAAGCAAATATTGCCCACCTGCTCGAACTGCAAAGAAGATGGAGTAAATCAACAACTTTTAGCAAGAACCAGATGAAAACCTCTATCAAGCTTGGGAACGATTTAAAGAGCTCTTGATGAAGTGTCCTCAACACTATTTGACAAAGATGCAGGAGGTAGTCTTGTTCTATAATGGATTGGATGTTCCAACTCGATAAATTCTTGATTCAAGAGGTGCCATACCATCAAAGACTGCTGCTGACGCAAAAACAGCCATCCAAGAAATGGCTGAATACTCTCAAAAATGACACAATGGAACATCAAGAGTCAGAAGTATTGAAACTTCTAATGGATTAGAAGCTATACTAGCACAACTAAACAATCTTGGAAGAGACATCAAGTAAATGAATAAAAAAGTCTATGTTGCTCAAGTAGGATGTGAACATTGAAAAGGACCCCATTACACCAAAGATTGCTCACAAAAAGAAGAAGGGAAAACCCTAGAAGAAGCTTACAACACGCAATTTGGTGGACCTTTTCAAGGAGAGGGATATAAAGCAACAGCTCCAGGATTATATCAAAGGAACAACGCAAATCCTTTGTACTAAGAACGAACGCAATCAATGAAAGATACATTGAGCAAATTTATGGGAGAATCGGCAAAAAGACACGAAGAAAACTCAAATTTAATTATAGAAATCCAAGCTTCGACAGATGCTGCCATTCAAAACCAAGGAGCATCGATTAAAACTTTGGAAATCCAAATCGGGCAAATGAGCAAGGTACTACAGGAAAGTGATTTATGAAGTCCACCTAGGCTCTATTGAAGTTAACCGAGAGATCAAGTCAAGTCGATTTCAACTACTATTGAAGCTGATTTATGCCCGATACACCGTATTAGATCATCCCAATACGTCGTATCCACTAGACAGAGCCGTATACTGATGTACGAGACAAGACAAACGACGATTCTATTTCCAAGTCATTTGAATGGTTACTACTGTAAAGAAAAGAAGGGATTATATAGACCACAATTCTCAGAGCTTGCTTTGAGCCTCCACAATCCATTACCCCAAAAGGAGAAAGACCCTGGAGTTTCACTGTGACCTTGCTTTAATTAATAATGTTTGCTCGATCATGCCCCCCTTGTTGATTTAGGAGCTAGCGTTAGTGTTATGCCTCTCTCGACCTACCTTAACTTAGGATTAGGCAAATTAGCTCACACCAAATTAACAGTTGAATTAGCAGACAAGACTGTGAAATATCCAAATGGAATAGCTGAAAACGTACTAGTAGAAATTGGTAAATTTACTTTCCCCGTAGACTTAATAATTCTAGATATGCTCGAGGATATCAAAGTGTCCTTGATCCTCAGAAGACCATTTTTGTCTACCGCCCGTGCTAAGATTGATGTTTATTAAAGAAAGATTACTTTAAAAGTTAGGGAAGAGAAGATTATTTTCAAAAGTGTTAAATCTGCTAGTAGTTTAATTAAGATGGTCTACATGCTAACTTTGAGAGAAAGAATGGAAATTGATTTAGAAGCTAGGCTAATGGGAGAGACTTTGGTGTTAAATAGATTATTAGACCCTTTCTTTGAAGATTATATTGAATTAAATGATCTAAATGAACCATTCAAGCTTAGGAGAAATCAAGGAGATGATTTGATGTCTACCATTGAGGAAGGTGAGGTAATTGAGGAATTTAGAACTAGGGATAAAGATCTTGATACTGGAATTGATGATTACCCTAGTTATTGTAACGACGATAAGAAAATCCGTATAAGATTTGAATTTGCGCTCACAACTTAAAGTTTTCATGCATGATAGGATTTGAATTTACTCACGCTAACTTTTTCCTATTATTGTATGTCAACATGATGTCAAGAAGATTTCATAATTCAATAATAAAAAATAAGATGGGGTACAAAGTCGATAATGTTGTACTTTTTTGTTATGACTGATTTTGCAGTTTTGGAAGATATGGATGCTTATCGTGATGATGGAATGGGCGATGTTATTTTTGGCGAACCATTCTTAAGAGAAGTTGGAATTAAAACAAAACGGTTCAAAGGGATTATTACCCTTTACAATGGTGATGATGAAGTAACTTACCAAATGGTGTGATCACATCCGAGGTTTAAAAACCACACCAATGAGCAATGTAACAAGATCCCACCATTACGAAAGGTAAGTGAGAAAGATGTGAAGAATGGAATTTCGCATGCATATCAAAAGCTTAAGGGGTTCTACAAAGGAGTTTTGAAACTAGGACCCGATTACATTCGAGATGCAAAGATGGAAGAATGGCTCACACGCGGACACATTAGCGTGCATGAGATGGAATAAAAAGGAAGCTGAAGAAAAGTCTAACTTAAAGACTTCGCTGTAAACAAAAGTGCTTCCCGAGAGACAACCCGGATTGTTATTTAATTTTGTTATCGAGTCTGTCTTCCCAGACATCAATACGGCGTATCCGCTCCATACCATACGGCGTATTGATTGTCTGGACGTTATCAGTCTTTATTTTATTGCACTTTAAAAACATTATTGTCAGATTTTGAATACGGCGTATTCACTAAACTGATACGCCGTATCCACAAGACTGACCCGTAATTAGTTTGTTTAGTTTAGTTTAAATTAACCGTAGGTACCAAGATAGGAATGCACTTGTTCTTCCTATATTTTATACAGGACCTCGAGAAAGAAATATCGACGAATATTGGTGGAGAATTTATATTTCTAGAAATTTTGAAGTGTTGGAGTCTTGAAACTTCAAGGCGGCTGTTCAACACAATCTTGCTCATAAACGCAACATGGAGAATCTACTGAGCAATCATCAGGGGAGTTTCTCATTCTAATTCTTTTTAAATTCCCGTATTTAATGTTTTATCTATACAACGAGGACGTTGTATAATTCAAGTGGGGGATGGAATTAGAATGTTT
This sequence comes from Tanacetum coccineum, assembly GCA_026074375.1. Taxonomy (NCBI): domain Eukaryota; kingdom Viridiplantae; phylum Streptophyta; class Magnoliopsida; order Asterales; family Asteraceae; genus Tanacetum; species Tanacetum coccineum. The sequence continues at coordinate 43,438 of BQNB010039817.1, read as the reverse complement.
ACTTATCCTATTTTTCACAATAAAAAGCTTAAATTATGCTCAAATTCAAAAAAAATTCAAGCATACTTTTGTGAAATTACTTGATACATAACCCGCACACAATAACCCTTGTTAGATATTATGAGGATTTAACCTTTCTGTTTCCAAATGTTTACCCAAATTCTACAAAATATGAGTGTGCCGGTGATGTTGTAGACTTTAGAACTTGGCTTGGTATATCACTCGAGACCACAGTGATGAGTACTATGGATTTAGATGGAGTAACTTGTTTAAATTGGTAAATTTTAGGATTACACCCAAATCGCCTTTACATGTTGCTTATTAACTAACTACACCGGTTAGTTAACCTCCCGTTTAAACCCTTTCCACTCTCATCTTTAGAGTGATGATCCACTAGAACAACCCGTAGAGCCAATCCTTTAGGAATTTACACCAACTATTTGTTTCGTTACACCCTTACACCTTAACCTACCCTGTTAGATTAAGTTTAATTTACAGTTGCTAGTTGCTTAAAGTATAAAGTTTGTATTTCCAGAGTCTTGTGTCATTTTCTATCTTTGGTGGGGTTGGAAATTTACACACTGCAAATGGGAATGTATATTAGTAGTCAAAGCTCATGTGATTTTACTATCACAATTATTGGTAAATCTTAAGACGAAGGAACTACCGAAGGAATTATCCGAAATTATTATGATCGTGAAGATGGTAAAACTACACCGAGATTTGAAGTTTCGTTAGCAAAAAAAAATTGATAAAACGAGAAAAATACAAAAAGAGAAAGAAAGTTTCAAGATAATCATTTTGTAAAGGAATTACCAAAGGAATTACACGAAGGATCGATTATTCGTTGATACGTCTAAAAAATCAACGATGTAGAGTATTGTACAAAGTGGAAGATATCGCCACTTGCCTTGTAGAGTATGTAAAGTTTTGGGAAGAATGGGAAGTTGACCGTTACAGGAACGCCAACTTAGGTTGTTGTTTTTTTATCAATGATCAAGACGTTGTAAATAGTTGTGTCTTTATCATGGTAACGGTCGGGAAATAAGTGTCTAGCAACTTGTATCTTAACTCTTAATCTATTTGTTTCTTGATTTTTATTTAACAACAATTTACTTCCCTCTCACTTGATGATTAGCCGTTGGTTTTACATGAATGAGTGTTCAAGCGTGCATGTCTATTCCGTCGTTACGGAAAAGTTAGAAGGTTCCCACCCTATATCATTCTTCATCCTAACAGTGGGTTAAATTCGAATGGGGATGTGATCGAACACACATGTCTATCCTAGTGTTCCGGGTGTGTATGTGTGCTTCACCTGCCTTGTTGGAGTGGTACTTCTGGTGAAAGATTGAAGAATGATCAACCGTACGCCTTTCCATACAAAAAGCCATATTTACCTTTATAAACTTGTTATTCATTGTCTTTAGTAGTAGAGATGTGTATCCTTGCCAAGCTTATGATAGAACACTTGTCATGACCAAGCAATTAAGCGAATTAGTTACATGTTACCACATAGATTAGTAGAGTGATTTGAGTGTTTTTATCTTCTTATTTTGTGCGGTGTTTGGTTGTATACTTGTAATAGATCAAATAAGTTCTTTAACGGAAAATATCCTTAGGGATACATTTTTATAAATTTCTAAAGGCTACTTGAGGACAAGTAGGATTCAAGTGGGGGGATATTTAATGACATCAAATAACGTCTATTTTAGAGCATCCTTTATCCTATGTTATTAACCGATTTTGTATAGTTATTGCAAAAAATTGTTACTTAATCGTTTATATTTAAGAATTGCAGTAATTATAGAGTAATTGGTGAAAGATAGCAAAAGGCGTGCATTCTGGAGCTTAAATGAAGATATTTTGAAGATTACAATTCTGAAGACCATACCCGTATCCATCAAGGAAGAATACGGTGGTATCCGTACCTACACAAAAAACCAAAGACCATCAGGAATAAAGAATCAATACGCCCGTATCCAGAGAACCTCAATACGCCGTATCAAGATATGGGAACAATATATTAATTAGAAGATGTCAAGCGTGGTCCCTGACTCTAAAAATCCCCAAACATCGTACCAACTCTTGGATACGCCTAATGTGTGAGCTTAAGTCCCGTGATCCAACCGAATTCCAGACCCTATAAATACAAAACACAAAAACAAGTTTTTTAAGAGTGCTAAATCATATACTCGATAACTAAACCACAGAAAGTCGATTATCAGAGTATAAAAAAGAGCATAAGCGGTCGGGGCACGTATTTAATTCCATAGAAGACAACTGTTAAATCTATTATACTTTAGTAATCAGTTCAGGTTTTTGGTATCATTCGTTAACTCGGTTAGTTTACCTTATGGCAAATTAATTGCTCTTGTATTTATTATGACGTTTGAAGGCTAATACCTTCGGGTATTAGCCATTATTATGAAGATTTAAATGTTTGGAATTTGTTTATCTTGATTTCTTGATTTATCGTTGAGTGCTTGTTTATGTTTACAATTTATACTTGTCTACGCGCTTTTGTATGCGACCTATCATTCAACTGGATCTAGTGAAGCAGACCAAGTAGATCTAGAGTCTGGGATAGCTCTCCATATAGTGATTTATACATCTAGATCTAGTTACCAAATTATAGTCCTTCAAGTCTGTGTCTAAGGATACGCTTTCAGGCTTAACTAATTGAAATTGATATTGCTAATGGTGTTCTTAAATTATCGTGTTGACTAGCAGGTGACCTAGATAATTCAACAAGTAACGTTCTGATTCCATTGGATAGTTGATAAAGTAGAATACTAGTGTATAAATTGCCATTAAGCGGTAAGTGGGTAAAGTCTCTATGAGCTATGTAACACCCCCAAAAATGCGTCGCAGCGGAAATATGTCCGGGGACGTTACTTCATAATACACACAACACAAGATACAAGAGAACGAACACCTTCTAAATGTGTCCCGTTTGTGAAAAAAATTTCTCGTTGATTTTCTTAAAATGTGATATAAAATTATTGTCCGACATAATTGCAATCACAATGAAAACTTGAAAACAAACAACGAATTTGACCAATTTTAATGTAGTAGAGCCTCCAATGGCGAAAATCAAGTAGGCCAAGCATCTAATTCACCAGAGAAAAACATGCTTAAAAGTGTCAACATAAAGTAGGTGAGTTCATAGAGTTATTTGTAATAATAAATTAAATGTTTGAAATCAAAAGATTATAAAGTATGCGAAACCAAATTCAATCTATAATAGTCGTCAACAATGTCATGTGTAAATGTAGAAACCAAAAAAGTAATAGTGCCTACAGCTCACCACATATAATAAACAGTGTTTAGGAATCAAGTAATGTTCAACAAAGAAGTGTGGACCCACATATTTCCAAAATGTAATGTGACTCCTATAACATATACAGTATCACACAAAATGTATCTACTGTTTGCGCCTAAGCTCATGACACCAGAAGCTAATTTATGTAGCTATATAAAATGCAAAATTATTCTGCCAACCGTTGCGACAAAGGACACCAAAAGAGATTCGACATGGAATATATTCGTTGTCCGGTAAACCGCACAGTGTAGCGCATACTCACCCCAGGATAGGGATAATTAGTCCAAAAACATCTGATTTATAACATTCGCGCTCACCCCTCAATCCGGTTCTCCGGTAAAGAAATTAGCGATTCATGAATAGTTCGGGCTGAGTGGGTCTAACGATTAACTTAGGCAACACATAAACATGAAATGATAACCAAAACACTTGTGTCCAATGAAGAAATAACCATTGTATTCTTAAACAACTTTAAATACTTAAATCCATAAGTAAAAGAGTGTGATATAAATCAAGTAACCAAGTTTGTAAATGAGTATAAGTATGAGTATGTAAACAAGTATGTAAATAGGTTGTAATGAGCACGTATTCTCCCCCGAGATTTGTAAAGCAATGTAAAACAAGTAAAAGAAGGGCTATAAACTCACATTGGTTGATATAACGATAACGGGGCGCGCATATTAAGCGCCAAACAAAACGGAAACTGGAATGGCTCGACCAAGAAGTTGCGGTTTATCTTAACGGTTATATCCTACTAGCCTAGGATAATGTACTTTGGTTTTCCGATGAATGAATCCTCAACGCGTCACGTTGATAAAAGATTTAGATTGTTAAGTTGTAATAGTTTTGGTGTTGGTTAAATAAATAAATCAAAAGTAAACGCAAAGTGTGTAAGTAAATTTCGTATATATTACATAATTAAAAATGACTAAGTTATAATTCATTAACCGGGAATTTTAATACAAGATACAAACAACCAAAAAATCACTTGAAGCTAAAGAATACCGACCTGCATTACAAGTCTAAAAAGATGCCATTTAAAATAAAATGATTTAATTATATAATACTTTCCAAGTATTATATAAGAAAGATGGTAAAAACAAAGGAAACTAGATAATTCGACACGTATTCGGAAATCACCATATAAGTTAATAAAGAGTCCTTGTTATAAACGTAATGCACGTTTTATAGTTGAGAATTATTTAAATGATGTTTTCAAAGTTTTTACAAAAGTTATGACTTTGTCTTCTAGTCAGGAATTATAAAATAATATTTTATAATTTAGTATTTCGTTTTCTTGACGGTTGCTAAAATAGTTATCCCATTTGTAAAAGTATAGTTTTCGTTTGTTTATCCGGTTATTATAATATTACAATTTAACAATCTTAAAATTATATAACTTAATCCCTTTTTCAATCAATCCGTGTTGTTAATTTACCTCCCGAAGTGATCAATTGTAAATAAAAATAGGCGGGATTAAATAATATAGAACACATTTATTTAACCATTAACCACCATTTAATCAGGTTTATATATTTATAAAGTCTTATGATCTATTTATTAATCGATTTATATATCAAAACCCACCCTAAAGGTTTTTCTACTCACGCTAAACACGCCCCTAAGCATTTCCTGCCACCCAAACACACCTTTATCGGTGTTCCTGCTCAACCAAACACAACCCTATTCACTTCCTCTCTCACCTACACACCCTTTATCACTTCCTGCTCACTCCAAACACTCCTTATATTGCACTTCCTGCTCACCCAAACACTCCTTTATGGGGTTTCTGCACAACCAAATGCTCCCTTATGGAGTTTCTGCACAACCAAACGCTCCCTTATGGAGTTTCATTTAACCCAAACGCACCCTAAGGTTTAAACTGCCCAAAAGCGCCCTATTCGGGGCAAAACCAAACACCCTGTGTGGTTGTTTTTATCAAACCAAAAGTGCCCTAATCTGTGAATAACCACACGCATCCTATGGTGCGGCTGAACCAACTTAATGCACCCTAATATGGTGAACCCAAAACCAACGCACCCTGGTGGTGCGAACCATGAAACCTAACGCACCCTTGCTGACGAGACGAACCATGCACCAAACGCACCTTAATCGTTTATAACCAAACCAAACTATCCTAAATCTGTCCTAAATCCAAATGCACCTAAATCTTGGTGTTTCATCAAATCAAACGCACCTTGGCTGTAGAAACAACCATGCGCATCCTAAGTGTTGTTAAATGTAGTGACGAGGTGATGATGTTGGCGAGGTGTGGTGGTTTAAATGGTGGAGATGAGCCGGCTGTTATGGTGGTTGTGGTGCGTGGTGGTGCGTGGGGATAAGGGTGGCGTGAAGCGCCGGCTGTGGCGGCGGTGGAAGTGGGGCAGCCGCGGTGGAGATGGTGTGGGTGGATCGGTGGTGAGGATGATGATGTGATGGTGTAGATCGGGTAGATCGGAGTGGAGGGGTGGTGTATGGCGTTGGTGGTGGTTCGCCGGAGGTATTCACCGAAAAAGTTTTCCGGCGTCGGTTGGCCGGGAATATAGAGAGGATAGGGAGTGTAGGCTAGTTAAAAATGAGTAACCCTAATTGGGTTTTTACATATATATGAAACTTTTAAGAAAATGTGGCAAGTTGAATATAGTTCAAGGTTAATGTTGTAAATATTACCACAGGGACCTAAAGTGAAAATTTTGTTAAATAATGGTCTGGGGCTCGTTTAGGCTAGTTAACGATTAAATCAAAATACGAAAACTACGCCATTGCGTTTAAAATAATTTTCCCACGAAAACGAGTATTTACTCGAATATTATTTTATAAATATTTTTATAAAATGTATTTAAATCATTATTATTTATTTGGTACCATGGGGTGTCGCGAGTAAGCTTTGTCAGTAAAAATGAAACTTTAATTTGAACGTTCGGATTTTTAAATAAACGCTATTGGATAAAATATTAACTAATTTATTAAATATTTTTTTATTTAATAAAAAGTGATAATTAAATATAAATTTAATTATTCTTGGGTCGGTACGCGTTGTGTTAAAATTTTTGCTAGGCTATCTTAGTCATTTTCTGCTTGTTTTCGTGTCTCGGCTAAAACTAAAAAGTTGTTCGGAATGTCGTTTTACATCAAATTGCTTTAGAGTCCGATAGAGATGGGCAAAAAAATCGGTTCCCAAACCGGGTTCCGGGTCGAAACCGAAAACCGAACCGGTCAACCCCGGTTTTGACCAAACCGGTTCCGGTTTTTGGCCAAACCGGCGGTTTGGAACCGGTTTGGCTTTCCACCGAAAAACCCGGTTTGACCACCGGTTTTTCGAACCGGTTTCAAAAACCGGTTTGGACCCGAACCGATTTTGTGAGGACAATTGAGGACCCGGGAATCACCCTTTTTCTGATTTTCTTATCCTATCTATCTTATCTTGAGACAATGGAGGACCCTGGAATCACCCCTTTTCTCATTTTCTTATCCTATCTATGATTTTCTTGTGCTATAAATAAGGGTGTTATATTACATTGTAAATCACAACTTACATTACATACAATCCTTCTTAAGCAAATTCAAAAACCTATCCACCTCAATGGCAAGTGAATCCGCCTCAACTACCACCGGTGCTGGTTCAACAAGTGCACTGACAATTCGTGAACATACCAACCACTCGAACCCCCGAAGGTTTGGAAAGACTCAACCGTGCAATTATGACCACGGTCAAAAAAAGCCTCAAGCAAGTAGTGCTTTCATTTCTTCTCGAGGTTCCAACACGACGTTGAAGAATCATATAACTCATCCGCATTGTGAAGTATTAAAGGCGCAGCAGAATCAGAATCCGGAAGCGGGGCAAACGTCGATGGGGCGAGATGGGCAAATTTTCATGTACAATCCGGATTATCTTCGTGAACAATTCGCGGGTTTGGTGATTCAAAGAGGGTTACCATTCAACCACTTTGACTACGAGTCAGACAACGAGGTGTTCCAGAACGACTCTGCAAACCAAGAATACACTCATGTAAGTCGTTCTACTCTCAAACGTGATGCAATGAGATTATGGGTAGCGGCTAAACAAGCAACAATTGATGGTTTTGCTAACTTAAATACTATGGTCAACCTAACAACGGATGTATGGTCCGCTCCTCATAATTTGTCCGTCTTACATGTGTGTTACCGCATCATTGGATTAACCCTAAGTACTTGGCAAATGATGAAGCGTCATTTTCATTCGAAGAATTTTCCGTCGTCCTCACACGGGTAAAAACTTAAGTATATGTTGGAAAAAGTCTTGTCATTTACGGTTTGTGCAAGAAAAAAATTATTCCAATTACTTTGGATAATGCTAGCAACAACACAAGCGCCATGAAAAAACTAATATTAAAATACAACCCACCAATGGCGGGTAGGTTTTATCATAGTCGTTGTGTTGCACACATCATTAACTTGGTTGTGCAAGCTGGTTAATCACCCGCGCCGAATTAATATCACCATGAGAAAAAAGAAATAAATCATCCGCAAAGCAAAGATTTATAATTTCAAGACTAGAACAATGATGATGAAATATAAACTCCTCTGAATTACGAACCTTTCGTTTAAGATTAAGAGATAAAATCTCCATAACCAAGGTAAATAAATAAGGAGATAGAGGATCACCTTGTCGAAGACCTCTTTTACCTTTAAAGAACCCATATAAAGAACCATTCAAGTTCACCAAAAGAGAGGTACTAGAGACACATTCCATGATCCAAGCAACCATTTGCGTATGAAAACTAAAACCAATGAGAATCTGCCTCAAGAAATTCCAATCTATGGTATCATATGCTTTTTTAATATCAACTTTAAAAGCACATTTCGGGGGGCCTCTATCCAGATGGTAATTATGCAGTAGCTCTTGAGTCAAAAGAATTTTGTCAGAGATTCGTCTACTCGAAACAAAAGTTGACTGGTTAATATTAACCAAATCAGTAAGACTATCCTTGATGTGGTTAGAGATAATTTTACTAATGCATTTAAACAAAACATTACAACAAGATATTGTATAACAACCTGTAATTTTCATCAATGTAATTATCCATCTATTAAATTAGATGCATTGTAATATCCATCTATTATATATACCACCTTTTTACAGGGAAATTTTTGCTTTATCTCATTATGCAACGTAACTTGCATCTCTAAAGTAAACGAGCTCATGCAACCTTTACCAATGTCATCTAGATCTATGTTTATATCATGTAAACATCCTACTATATCAAGTCTATATCTTAATATCATTTTTACCAAGTACATTATCCATTTAACATACCATTTGCAATGTTATATCAAAACAGACTTTATTCATTAACATTTATATCAAAACCCTAATTATATGTAATATATACATATAAAATGAATGTGCAAACCTACAAGCATGTGTACAAGTGTATAATGCACAACATTTGAATATTTTTTCCCTCCTAAATCAAGTTACAACTTTCTAAAGCCCAATGTACAAGTCAATAATGCAAGAAAACCAAACTAGGTCATTTTACCTCTTAAATCACTTTAGTTTCTTACTACCACTTTAACACAAGGTACAAGCACTTAATGCATGACTTCTAAACCCTAAGTCATCTTAAAACCCTAATCTAAAACCCTAAACCCTAAACGAAACCCTAAAACCCTAATTTCACTTTAAACCTAAAACTAAATCCTAAACCTTAATCCTAAACCCTAAACCTTAATCCTAAACCCTAATCCTAACATTAAACTATCTTAAACCCTAACCTTAACTCGAATTCAACCCTAAAAATCCTAACCCGAAACCAAAAACCAACCCGACACCTTTAGATTCATTTTGACCCATTTTTAAGCAACCAAGCACCTCAAGCACCACCATGACCTCACCACCATGTCACCAAGCAAGCAACCAAGCACCTCCATCACCACCTTGGCCACCAAGTTTGGCCTTGTCACCCTTGTCCAACCGAACCCTCATACACCCTCACCACCTTGCATAACTACTCTCCTAGCTTCCATGAATCACCTATAGCCTTCCTTAGTCATCTACCTACAGCCCTTGATCCCTACACCAAGTATTCTTGGCCTCCAAGGTGTAAAACTTGGGCACTAAGGGTTTTCAAACCCTATATATAGCCGAAACACACACTCTTTCAAATCACACCTCAAAAACTCATCACCACTCAAATGGAGTTCTAACTCAGACCAAGGAGGATCAAGTAAAGTCCCTAAGATCAGAATAGAAGCCAAGAATCAAGAGAAGGAAGCCCTTGAAGTCGTTTCTAGGCGTACGAACCCAAAAACCCCATTTCGACCCATTTTAGCTCAAGTAAGCTCAAAATCTTGTTCTATAAGCTCATATTCTGTTTTAGATCTTTCATAAGGTTCTAGATCCTTTCTATAACTCTTGTTAAAGCCTTGAAACCCAAACCCATGCGTTTTTTTGTTAAACCCTAAAACACCCGGTTTGATTTTCTAGCTAACGATCCTTTTTCTAAACTGTTTGTTACATAGAACATCTAATTTTTGCTTATTCTAATAAGCTATAACCTGCAAATGTCATTGGAACCAAAATAAGTTTTGGCATGGCATTTTGGACTTGATTGCAAAATATTTTTCATGCTATAGGGGTATATATCCTTAACTTTCTGAAATGTATTACTAGTGGGCTGAAATTCATTTTCCTAAAGTTATACAATTAAGGACCTATCTTGCCAAGTTTCAAAGTTAAAGGTTTAAATTATATATACTTTATATATAAAGGACTAAATTTGTAAAAGTTTATAAATCAAGGGTATTTATTGCCATTTCTGCAAACTTAAAAATATAAAATATAATAATTTTATATAAATTAAAAAATATATATATTAATATTATAAGACTCGATTTTATTAAAACCCGACACATTTATGGTTATTAATCATCGATCGACGCATTATAAAACAATTACGTTATATAATTAACGTAATTTATCATCGACTAACTTTTAAAGAAACTTAAAATCTTATCGTATCACGTTACTAGGGAGCTTCATATGAGGAGTTTCATTTGGGTATACATTTTGACGAGTTTGATGGATTTATGATTTAAAGTGTCCTGGCTCCTCAAACGTTTACTACATGACCTCTGAATTATGATGGCCCGAACAGTGATACAATATTTCCATAAATTAATAAGTCAAATGTTAAACTTTATGAAGTTTTCAAAGATAAACAATCACACTAAGACTTGACATATTACCCTAGGTTGCGTGACGAGGCCGTTACTTTCACTTGATATACTTTTGCCATCAATCAGATTTTCCCTGTTAAGGTGAATTCATAGCCTCGCATTTTAAATCTTCTAATGTTTTCATAAACCCGCGAGGGGGATACATGCTATAAACCATGAATACGAGTGTTTTTCCAAATGTATGCTATCCTGATATATTATTGCCTAAGTCCTTACTTTTGCCATTAAGACCCCACTATCATGAACTGTTAATTACTTTTCGAAGTAAGCGTGAATGCTATGAATAGATCTATTTGGGACTGAACTCCCCGTTGGTGTACCTATACTTTCTGGTAACCAAACGCACTTCATTTGAATCACTATGCGAGTGTTTGGCAAAGGCACCCGTTAGGGCAACTTCTTATGATTATTGATTATCTCAAGGTCTCGGTGTCATGAGCTTAGGGCAATAATACCGTTTTTCATAATAATTGTACTCATTGCAATTATTACACTTATGGGTGTATTACAACGTAACCCACTGTTATGATGACTTGTATTCAAACTATTTACCATAAACCTATGAATTTCACTCAACCATTGTGTTGACCTTTTTAGCATGTTTATCTCAGGTAACTGAGCATCTTATGGCATGGAGTGGCATGGACTTGAAGATGGCTAAACTGTTATCATTCAAACTTTATGTTTTCATGTAGATTTTGGGACCTCTGTTTGTAAAAACTCTGATTAAATAATGAATGATAACTAAATTTTCCAAAATGTCTCTTTACAATTTGTTTTCTATGATTATGACTGTTGTACTATGAAATAATACCCCAGATTAGCTTTCGCTGCTATATATGTCAAAATTGAGGTGTTATAGATTGGTATCAGAGCCAGGTTATAGAGAACAAGGTTGAAACCTTAACTATAACTACTTTTCTTTTTCCATCCAGAAAGTCCTTCCGTGCCACTACATCTCCGGAATAGGTAATGTAAAGTACATAACTATTATACTATTATATAAATAACTTATGTTATTTACCACTGGGTTGTTGACAGAGTGATGTCTTCTCCCAACCACCCTACTTCCGATATTAAGGATGCTTTTTCCTCTAACTTTCCAGACTATATCCCAGCTTCCCCGGACTATGTCCTGTAACACCCCCAAAAATGTGTCGCAGCGGAAATATGTCCGGGGGCGTTACTTCATAATACAACAGCACAAGATACAAGATAACGACCTCTAAATGTGTTATTTGAAAAGTAATCTCGTTGATTTTCTTGAAATTGATATAACATTTGTTCTATAATTGCATCACAATGAAAAGCTTGAAAACAATACAACGAGATTTGATCATTTGAATGTAGTAGACTCCAATGCATATCAAGTAGGCCAAGCATCTAATTCACCTAAGAAAAACATGCTTAAAAGTGTCAACATAAAGTTGGTGAGTTCATAGAGTTTTGTAAGAACAAATGTAAATGTTGAAATCCAAAGATTTATAAAGTATGCATGACCAATTCAATTCCTATAATAGTCGTCAACAATGTATGTGTAAATGTAGAACCGAAAAGTATAGTGTCTACTGCTTCACCATAGTATAATGAAAAGTGTTTAGTAATCAGTAATGTTCAACAAAGTAGTATGGACCACAAGATTCCCAAAATATATGTGACTACTATAACAGATACAATATCACACAAAATGTATCTACTGTTGCGCTAAGCTCATGACACCGAAGCTAATTTATGTAGCATATAATATGCCAAATGTATTCTGCCCTATCGGTGTCTGACAAAGACACCAAATGAGATTCGACATGGTATATATTCGTTGTCCGGTAAACCGGCACAGTGAGCGCTACTCACCCGGATAGGGATAATTAGTCCCAATAGATCTATTTGTAACATTCACGCTTCCTCAACCGGTTCTCCGGTCAAGAAATTAGCAGTTCATGATAGTTCGGGCATTGAGTGGTCTAATCGCTACTTAAGCAACACGTAAACATGAAATGATAACCAAAACACTCGTGTCCAATGAAGAAATAACCATTGTATTCATAAACAGCTTTAAATACTTAAATCCATAAGTAAAAGAGTGTGATATAAATCAAGTAACCAAGTTTGTAAATGAGTATAAGTATGAGTATGTAAACAAGTTGTAATGAGCATGTATTCTCCCCCGAGATTTGTAAAGCAATGTAAAACAAGTAAAAGAGGGGCTATAAACTCACATCGATGTTGTAGAACGATTGACGGGGACGCGCATATTAAGCGCCAGACAAAACGGAAACTAGAACGGCTCGACCAAGAAGTTGCGGTTTATCTTAACGGTTATATCCTACTAGCCTAGGATAATGTACTTGGGTTTTCCGATGAATGAGTACATCAACGCGACACGTTGATAAAAGATTTAGATTTAAAGTTGTAATAGTTTGGTGGTTGGTTAAATAAATAAATCAAAAAGTAAACGCAAGGTGTGTAATATATTCCGTATATATTACATAATGAAAAATGACTAAGTATATAATTCATACCGTGAATTTTATAACAAGATACACAACCAAAAGAATAACTTGAAGCGTATAGAATACACGACATGCGTTACATCTAAAAGGTGACAATTAAAATAAAATGGTCTAATTATATAATACTTTCCAAGTATTATATAAGAAAGATGATAAAAATAAATGAAACTAAATAATTCGACACTCGCCCGGATATCCCCAAATGCATGGCTAATAGGTTTATAACTGATTTTTAATACTTCCTACCAAAAGGAGGTTTACTGGTACATTGAACTTGTATTCATATATAATAGTATATGACTAACCACGACGTATAAAGAGTAATATCAAATGTGATTTCCTTCCTAATTGTTTAGATAAGTGTAAATCGCGCTAAATCATGAAATACCAAAACTCTGCTTTTACGAGTACTTTAACCAGCCATAACTTCATTGATTTGGTATAAAGTTTCCTATATTGTTTTAGTAACAAGGTTAACAACTAATCAGCCATTTTACCTCTAGCTATCTATGTAATATCATTAAATCTTCTTACTTGCGTTTAGGAAATATAAACTTATTAGAACTTAACTACACTAAAATTAAACAACTTAGATTGATAAAAGGTATACTTCAAGTTACAAAAGAGTTTTGTACTTAATTGTACACGTGTGTATGTACCAGATAAAGACTCGTATTAAACAAAAGACATATTTACTTTGTATATTTAGGTTGTTCTATAAATATGTGTATACTACATAAGATCGAGGGATAAAGTTGAAATGTTTAATTCTTTTAACATTAGTTTGTTAACTCTTTTATAAATAAAGGATTAGACTTGTAAATTATACCAAACAGTTCCATGAGAATAAGAATGAACCCACACAATGTTGTCTTCCTCAAGCATGATTTACTTCCATAACTAGTTTTCTCAGTCCTATTGCATCTGGATTAATTCACTTCGACATGTAATTTGTAAGTCATTAGTTACACATTTTAAATATATCTTTGAGGTTTCATTTTTTTTAATTACCAACACGACACAATTCAAGACCAAAGATTATCAATATCGTTAGTAGTAGTGTTTATTTTATTTTATCTTCATATAGCCTAAACATTACACTAACATGTTACGAATTACAATGATCGTATGTAGCATAGTATTGATATCGGGTTCAAGAAAATACCTTCCAGCCAAACCAGAATTTGTCAATATGAACACCAACTCACACACGTCTAATAGAGTCCAACGAACTGTGATCGAACCTCGGTATCCCATACGTATTCGAACAGACGAGCCCAAAACAAAGCATGGTAGTGCAGACGAGCACGAACACCAACCTCGATACCCGCACGTATATGAACGGATGAGCCAAAAACCATGCCACTAGCGAGCTACAGTTACTAGCGAACGAACCCAACCCGTCTTCCCAAATGTGACATGATCGACCCTAACCTGAGTAGACCCTAAACTCGAACACGTACGGACATGGACATCATTTAACCCATAAGCCATATGTATACGAAACACACACCCAATAAGCCTTTCAACCAATCTAACAAACGAAACCTTGAGAATTTATATGTGCTCCTATGTTTCAGCCGAGCCAAGAGAGAGAGGTAACAAGTTTTTGTGTGTTTTGTTTTTGTGAATAATGAGAGAGTCTTGCACCTTTTAAGTTAAAAAATTATTGACTTTTTCCCCAATTGTTATTTATCTAGGACAAAGTAGGATTGGACCATTCTTATGCGTGTTCTAGGCGTGGGATTATGGAAGCCCAAAAGAAGGGATTGAACATTTGAAGGCTTTTACCTAAGGGTACAACTATATTTATTTGACTTTTATGTAATAAGATGAAAATATTAAAATGCAACTTAGTGGGTAATTTTCTTGTTTATTTGGGACAGTGAGGGAGTATATATTGAGGATGGATGTTTAATTTTTGTATTGGGTAATCTTGTAGGTATATGTTTAAGTATAGATGGGTAGAAGGGTTTACATTTATGTCAAAAGGTTTTAAAATGTGAAACGTAAACGTTTTACGTAACGTAAAAAAAATATGAAAAATTAATTATTATTTTCGTAAAAATAATATAACACTTGTTTTTGACATAAACTTTTATTTGTATATGTCTTTTACTTGAATTGGTTGATTTTTAGTTTACATGATTTAACTGAATGGTTGAAATTAAAAGTAATTGCGTAAAAGTTCAAAACAAATATTTGAAAATTTATTGGCGTAAATGACCTGAAAATACGGGTTGTTACAGTACCTACCCCTTAAAGGAATCCCGTCCCGGGATTCAATTTGTGTTAACCGATTGTGTGACCAAGAAAAATAGTTTAAGATCTAATAAACCCGTTTTAAACATGGCGTTGATAACTTTATTTAGCAAAATTTGATGTTTCGACGCTTCTTAATGTACGTAAATTTTGGCTAGGTTTGACCAGGATATTTAACCCATCAGGATAGTTATTTTAGAAAAATATCATTACAATTTTTATGATTTATGTAAATGCATTATAGAGAAAATCTCTTGATAGTTAAAACATCAAAGGAGAAAGTGTAGTCGCGTGGGTATGCCTATATAAAGTTATAAATGTTTTAAGGGCAGAGTCTAGCTTCTGCTATATGTAATGTTCGATGATTAATAACGGACGAGGCTAAAGGATGTAAGTATCCGACTTACTTGGTAGGACTAGGATGTATCATGACTTAAATTGTTGTACTATTTGTCTGTAATGAATAAATCAACTGAATACTATATCGAGAGATGTTTATCTTGTTTAAGGGGGTTTGCATTACCTAGTAGATAAGGTTGTATGACCTGGAACTGCTCAAGGACCCAACAACAGCAAACATAATAACAATAACCGTAACAAATGGTGAAGAAACGTGGAGAGTGAGGACATTTTGAGGAACAATATCCCCAGAATAAAGATCAACAAATGAAAGGAGCTCGTTGGAGAGCTTATGTGATAGGTGGTGGAATATTGTACCCAGTCTGCTAGTTCGAGGTTGAACTAAGTCCATTAGCTCAAGAGTGTAACAAGTCTGCTAGCTCCACAAATAGTTCGTGATTGTAAGGATTTGTAACGGCAAAAGTAATAACTTAAGAATTGAGATCAGGTAGTTCAAATGAGGCCTTGAGATTTTCGCTGAGTGGTAAGACACTATTGTGCTTCTAAATCTTTTTGACGGATTCCGGTGATTATTGGGTTCAAGTTCATACTCGTGTCATATTGGATACCATTAAGCCCACTCATTTATAATTTCTTATTTACATAAAGAAGCGTCCAAATTTATGTACGTAAGAAATGATAAACTTATAGTTCGGTGATTTACAATTTATTTATTTAAATAAAGAGGCGTCCCAATCCATTTAAATAAAGAGATTATAAATCATCCTACCTAATAATTTCTGATGCAATACGCGTACTCACACAACCTTTAAGGTGGTAGATGTCATGACGATGCATGTGCTCTAATGAGTATGGGATGAGTGTTTAAAACTCATCTTCAGAGACGGGAAGTAAAACAATCAGGGGAGGTCGACATAGTGTTCAAAATAATTGATGATTATACGGTTATAGTAAATAAGATAAAGATATTTATGAACGAGTTACCATAGCAATTATCGTATCAATCCTCCTATTACAAGTCCCGCCCATACAAGACTTGAAATACTTAGATTCACACATAATTCCATGAAAACAAAACTGTGACGGGTTTCGTATAAAATGATAATGTATAAGGTTATGAAAAACGAAGTGAGACCATTGTGCAACTCATAATGTCTAAGGAGTAAATTGAGACCATCGTGCAACTCACAATGTCTGGGGTGTAAAATGAGACCATTGTGCAACTCACAATGTCTGAGGTGTAAAATGAGACCATTGTGCAACTTACAATGTCTAAAGAAATCTCCTAGTATTTATATAAATAACTCTTATAAAAATAAATGTACGATATACGCAAAGGGATGAAAGCATATATATTATATATATGTATGTCATGTAAGCACTTAATGTAGCAAGTAATGCAAGCAAGTAAGCAAGTAGTGTGTATGCACTTTGAAAATGTTTGCTACGCAAACTGAAAACGTTAGTACTAGTAAATCTGTGATAACTAAGAAACTAAGTCACACAGCTCAGAAACCACTAACTAGATACCAACGTAGAAACCAAAACAGTACCAGGAAGTTCTCGTTCGCCTTCCCACTTCACTGGAGAAATACAGGCCATTGTCATGCTAACAAACTAGGAACCAACAAAATTGGGGATCTAACTTTCCAAACTCTCCATCTTCGTCTGTTTTCAAATGCAGGTCGTACAGATCGTCCTTTGGTATTTGGACTCAGGCTGCTCAAAACATATGACGGGGGATCGCTCACGGCTTAGGAATTTTGTAAAAAAGTTCATCGGGACAGTTAGATTCGGGAATGACCACTTTGGTGCTATCATGGGTTATGGAGATTACGTGATTGGTGACAATGTGATCTCCTGGGTTACTATGTGGAAAAGACTGGGGGACATATTTGTTTTCTGTTCTGGACAATTTTGTGACTCTGATCTTGAAGTTGCATTCAGGAAGCACTCATGTTATGTTCGCGATACTGATGGTGTTGAATTAATCAAAGGTTCTCGTGGTTCTAATTTGTACACTATCTCGGTTGAAGACATGATGAAGTCCTCCCCAATCTGCTTGTTGTCCAAAGCCTCCAAGAACAAATCATGGTTATGGCATCGACGTTTAAACCACTTGAACTTCGGTACCATCAATGACCTTGCAAGAAAGGATTTAGTAAGAGGTTTACCTAGATTGAAGTTTGAGAAAGATCATCTTTGCTCCGCATGTCAACTAGGAAAGAGCAAAAAGCATACCCACACACCCAAAGCTAAAAACACCAACTTGGAAGTTCTTAATACCCTTCATATGGATTTATGTGGACCAATGCGAGTGCAAACAATTAATGGGAAGAAATACATCTTAGTCATCGTTGATGACTATTCTAGGTTTACTTGGGTCAAGTTTTTGAGATCAAAAGATGAAACCCCAGAGTTTGTCATCAACTTTCTGAAGCAAATACAAGTCGGTCTCAACAAAACTGTCAGATACATCCGTACCGATAATGGCACCGAATTTGTTAATCAAATTCTGACTAAATATTATGAATGTGTCGGCATTTTTCACCAAAAAACAGTTCCAAGGACTCCACAACAGAACGGCGTTGTCGAAAGACAGAACCGTACTCTTGTGGAGGCTGCTAGGACAATGCTGATATTCTCTAAGGCTCCGATGTTTCTATGGGCAATCGTTCCCTCATACACACTCGTCATAACAAAACTCCTTACGAGCTAGTGCATGATAAGAAGTCTGACCTTACTTTTTTTCGAATCTTTGGTGCTTTTTGTTACCCTACAAATGACAGTGTGGATCTTGGAAAATTGAAACCAACAGCTGATATTGGAATTTTTGTTGGTTATGCTCCCAGTAGGAAGGGTTATAGAATATACAACAAATGAACCCAAAAAATCATGGAAACTATTCATGTTTAATTCGATGAGCTGTCTAAGCCAATGGCTCCTGTGCAACTCAGTACAGGACCCGCTCCTACATTTTTAACACCTGGACAGATAAATTCAGGGCTCGTACCCAATCCGGTCCTTATAGTACCTTATGTACCCCCCAACTAATAAAGAACTGGAGATTTTATTCCAACCGATGTTCGATGAATACCTAGAACCTCCTCATGTTGAAAGACCGGTTTCTCCTGCTCCAGCAGTTCCAATTCTAGTCAATTCAGCCAATACACCTTCTTCTACTACCATTGATTAAGATGCACCTTCTCCAAGTCATTCACCGTTATCTTCGGCATTACAATCTCCAAGTTCACATCAAGGTGTTGGTGCTGGATCTACTATCATTGAAGACAATCCTTTTGCTCCTGTTGACAACAATCCCTTCGTAAACGTGTTTGCTCCAGAACCTAGTTCTGAAGCATCATCATCTGGGGATGTCAGTTCAGCAGACTCAACTCATGTATCTCAACCACATCATCATCTTGGGAAATGGAGCAAGGATCACCCACTTGATAATGTCATTGGCAATCCCTCTTGACCGGTATCCACCAGAATACAACTTGCAACCAATGCCTTGTGGTGCTTGTATAACTCTGTACTGTCCAAAGTCGAACCAAAGAACTTTAAATCTGCAATAACTGAAGATTGTTGTTTTCAAGCCATGCAAGATGAGATTAATTATTTTACTCGGGATAGCATCCCTTTTACCCAAAAAAAAGATGAGATTAACGAATTTAATTGACTTAAAGTGTGGGAATTAGTACCATAACCAGATTGTGTCATGATTATTCCTCTCAAGTGGATTTACAAAGTTAAGCTTGATGAGTACGGTGATGTTCTAAAAAACAAGGCTAGGTTGGTGGCCAAGGGATATCGACAAGAGGAGGGCATTGAATTCGAGGAATCCTTTGCACCGGTTGCACGCATCGAGGCTATAAGAATCTTCATAACTAATGCCGCGTATGAACATGTCTATTATCAAATAAGATGTCAAGTCAATATTCTTAATGGCGTGGTTGAAGGAGGAAGTTATGTTGTCCAACCAGAGGGTTTCGTTGATCTAGTTCATCCGACACCATGTTTGTGTCTGAAGAAGGCTCCCTGTATGGTTTAATGCAAGCTCCTCGGGCGTGGTATGAACACTTTGTCACGGTTTCTCCGGACAACATGTTTTCAAAGGTGTTAGTTGACCCGACATTATTACTCAGAACAACAGGCAACCATATTCTTCTTGGTTCATAATTATGTAGATGTATCATATTTTTCCTCGACCGACCTAAAGCTGTGAATATTTTCATCGAGATGAGTTCAAAATTATAAAATGTTAATGATGGGACAAATGTATTTTTCCTAAGGATTATAAGTTTCTCAAAAGTACCGGAGCAATTCTTATTAATCAATCAAAATTTTCTCTAGAGATGATAAGAATTTAGAGATGATTCGTGGTGACCCTGTTGGATACGCCTATGGTGATCAACTTCAACTGGATGAGGACCCCTTAGGGTTTCATGTTGACTAGAAGGTTTCGGAGTTATGGACGGTCCCCTAATGTTCCTCACTTGCCCAGTAGACCCGACCTGATATTCGTTGTCTGCATGTGTGCTAGGTATCAGGCATTGCCTACCAAAAAGCACCTTAAAGCACTTAAATGGGTCTTTTAGTATCTCATAGGAACCATTAATTGGGGACTTTGGTATCCGAAAGACATCGCTATGGCACTAACGGCCTATGTAGATGCGGACCATGCAGGTTGTCAAGACACACGAAGAAGTGCTCAGTTCCTTAGAGATAAATTAGTTAGCTGGTCATCAAAGAAAATAACAGAAGAGCACTGCGATTTCAACCATAGAAGCTGAATACATTGCCATGTCGGGATGTTGTGCTCAGATACTCTGGATGAGGTCACAGCTTACAGATTACGGCTTTTCTTTCAATAAGATTCCCCTGTATTGTGATAATCACAGTGTCATTGCTCTCTGCTGCAATAATGTCCAGCACTCCTGGTCCAAGCACATTGACATTCGACACAATTTATTCGAGAGCAGGTTGAGAAGGGCGTGGTTGAACTGTACTTCGTGACGACGGATTATCAGCTTGCGGATATATTCACCAAAGCACTACCAAGAGAGCGGTTCGAATTTCTACTCCCGCGTCTTGGTATGAAGAGTATGACTCCGAAAACCCTTAAACGTCTTCAGGAAGGAGAAGAGGAGTAAATGATGGTCTCTCTATATCCTATGTATATTTGTATATATATTTAAACACCAAAACAAAATACAAAAATATAAAATCTATAAAAACCATAAAAATCAAAAAATACAAAATACAAAAAGATTTTTCAAGACATGTCTTCTGTAAATCGATAACATTTACGGACCTAGAAATGTCATTTAATAATGACACAGGTCTTTAAATGAAGTTCGAGCGGAAGTTCAAACTGTTTTAAAACATGTCTTAATGGTTTGCAGTTATTTCCGACTGCAACCCGCTTTTCAATTTGAGGAAAGCATGTTGCCAAAAAGACAGTTGTTCCTAACAACGGGTAATTAATTTTTCCCGGGCACGGATTACTTCATATCCGTGCATCCAAGGATTAATGTACGTTTCAGTGCATTCTTTCTTAACTGGAAGAGAAGTCTTCCTTTTATAACCAAATAATTTTTCTTCTTAAGTGATTCTTCAAAAAATTATTTGTGTTACACACGGTGGAAACGTGTTGTTTGAAAATTCATCAGACTTGGATTTAAAAAAATAAAATTGACACTCAATCAACGACTACAGCTCTTTCGATAGAAAACGGGTCATTGATTGAGGGGGAGAGTGTTTTCAAATTTATGACATCTAACGGGCATCTTAAGTCATTAAATAATTAATTGGTAAAAGGTTTTTTGTATTTAACGGGGTTACAATTTGAAGGGGAGTTAAATTTATTTTAACTCAAAAGGCCAAAATTGTCAATTATTTGTGAGTATAGGGACTTATGTGCAATTTGCTAAATGTTTCCTAGGCTTATATAACTATAAGGACCATTTGCGCCTCTTCTGAAACTTGTATAAACCTTATTAATACCTTAAACCTCAAAGAAAAGGACTTAGGAAGTAAAGGGACCAAATTTGCCAACTTGTGAAAATGTTAGAAGGATAAATAGGTTTAGCGAGTTGACTCTTGGTCAAACCCTCTAAAATCCGGTCAAACTTTTCTCTAAAAAACCTCAACCCGTAACTCGCTAGTTTGAAACGTGTGCTGATTTGTGATTTCTGTGGCTAATCTTGTTAAGGTATCTATTGTTTTATGATCTCTATCTTGCAAACATCTTAAATCTAAAACATGCTAGCCTAAATCACACTGAATCGTTCTAAATCAATGAGTTCGACTAGTTTTATCATCTAAATCTTTATTTGAGTTTGGAATGATGGTTTGTTTGCTGGGTTAGGCTTAGAATGGATAAATGATGCCTTGTTTGTGTTTTAATTGAATCCCCTATCATTATTTTGTGGTCTTGATGATTTTCGTGGCTAAGTTTGACCTTTTTTGGTCAAAGATCATTGTTTGTTGTTGATTGTTGTTTCTGAATGCTGCAATATGTTTGATGATGTTGTCTAAGTATTAAACATGTGCTTCCTTGAACTTGTTTGCTGGTTTAAGTGATTTTAGGACTTAGTGTGTTGACAGTGTGCTTAGTAGCGAGTTGAATATACTATATTATTTTATTATGAACAGGCAACTCGCTATCCAGTAGCGAGTTGAGGAAGATTTTTTTATATATTAAAATATTCAACCCGCCATTTCAAAATTTTCCAATTTAATAGCGAGTTGAGTATTTCTAATAAAATATTCATGGCGAGTTGACATTAGCGAGTTGAATATATTCTAATATTTTGTTATGAACAGGCAACTCGCTATCCAATAGCGAGTTGAGGAAGATTTTTTTTTATTAAAATATTCAACCCTCTATTTCAATTTTTTTCTAATTTGGTAGCGAGTTGAGTATTCCTAATATAATATTCTAGCGAGTTGTCAGTAGCGAGTTGAGTATCCTTAATAGAATATTCTAGCGAATTATCATTTGATTGTGTTAGCGATTTGTCAAATAGCCGTGTGTCAACTCAATCCAAGGTTGACTTTCGAGTTGACCGAACCTGTTGACCTCTATCTCAGGGTGAATTAAGTGTTTTATCTCTGTGAAATCCATTGTTGCATTCATATCACTTTGAGCATTTGCTCCCATCTAACATCATATATTTGTATGTATGTCTTGCTGTTGGATTTAACTGTGCAAATACTATGGCTGACATGAATATTCTTGCGAATGATGTGCATGCTGAACAAGCTCCTGCTATCACACCACCGACCAGAACGGATGATCAAAGTTTACCATTTCGCAAATAGGTGCCAGTCGGCAAGAGTAACTACGTTCTAGATGTACTGAAGTCACGGAGAAATCTAATCTTTAAGGTTTTTGTGGCCATACTGAAAAATACCGATTTCTTCAGGGCCTTTACGGCAGCTTCTACGATTCCTGCAATTTACATTCAGCAGTTCTAGGACACCATGCGTTATGACTATACTACTGGGATATACAGTTGTCGGTTGGATGAGCAATGGTTCAATATTTACAAAGATATTCTCAGAGATGCACTTCTAATCACACCAATCGATGATAACAATCCATTTGTGGCTCCACCATCGAGTGATGCAGTTATCGACTATGTCAACACTCTGGGATACCCCTGTATGCTCAAGAACGTGTTTGCAATGTCCGTTAATGATCTCTATCAACGATGAAGAGCCATCTTGTCCATGATCAACATGTGCCTTACAAGTAAAACTGCTGGATATGATAGGCCAAGACATCCTGTGCTTCAGATTCTTTGGGGTATCATTCATCGCTCCAACATCGATTATGCTGAGAGGATTTAGGAAGAATTTGTTCAATCAATACAAACCTTTCTCACTGACAAGAAGAGGCTGACAATGGCTTCACAAGGAAAAAAGAAGACCACTCCTCTGCTTATCCCAAGCATCAGATTCACCAAATTAATCATCCATCACTTGAAAACCAAGCACAATATTCACCCAAGAACTGGTTCACCTCTTCACTACTCGCATGAGGATAACATTCTAGGCAATCTCAGGTTTGTTGGAAAGGATGGTAGGGAAGTATTTGGTATGCCGATACCTGATGCTCTTCTCACTGATGCAATTAAAGGAGCACCATACTACGGCGGATACCTGGCTCATGTCGCTGAGTATCAACGATATCTGGATGGAGAACCCGGTGTGGCAGAGGAAGAAGCAGTCCTCGAATCTCCTGCTCCCAAAGCTACCAAGGTTACTAAACCCAAGGCAGATATGCAGACCAAGCCCTCGGCACCTCAAGCACCCAAAGTCACAAAACCCGCTGGTGACAAGGCTCCCAAGCCCACTTCTTCTCAACCACCCAAACCAACACCGACACCAACTAAATCCTCCAAGGAAGTTCAAGGTAAAAAGCATAAACTGGTTAAGGAGACATCTGATGCACCATCTCCTGCCAAATGATCAAAAGCAGGTAAGGTGACAAAGAAGCGCAAGCCAAAGAGCCCTCTAAGGTTGGTTGATGAATTTGTTGATGAAGGTGTTCCTGATAAGGTACCTGCCTATAATGATAAAGAAGCAAACTTTCAACGGGCCATGGAACTAAGCTTAAAGGAACAAGAGGAACTAACTCAGGGATCCGCTCGTCTGTTGGTATTTAGGGAACCTGACTCTGGGAGATTTCAACCGCTTCCAGAGTTACAAAGAAAGGGAAAAGAGAAAGTCATTGAAGAACAAGTTGCTCGTGATCTACTCACCCTTAAGACTCCAAAGAAGAAGAGCCCGTCTGATCAATTTATCTTTCAGAGGCGCACCCCTATGACCACTGAATCCTCTAGAAATGCTGAATCTCCTTCCTTAGATACTAAACTTGCTCTTGCAGACAGTGAAACAGAGTCTGATGAGGTAGTGACTCATGGTAACAAAGAGAAAGATGCATCCAACAAGGAGCTCACTGAGATCAATACTAGAGCTTAAGATGAAGGCCAGGCTGGATCAAACCCTGGTAAACAAGATGAAGGCCAAGCTGGATTAAACCTTGGTAATGCTGTAGAGTTTCAACCTCAACCAAGTCATGTGGTTCATGCTAGACCAAACCTTGAACCCATGGACTTAGAGGTCTCTGATGCTTCTACCCAACAAAACCCTAAGCAAATGTATAAAGAATTTACAACAACTGCTTACCCTAAAGTTCAGGAGAACCTTAAACTCCCAACTGAAGATCAGGTGATTTTTGAAGAACCTGCAAGCTCTACTGAAACCCTGTCTTCTCTACAAAATCTTGAAAAAGAACTCAGCTTCACTGGTCAGTTCTTTGTGGAGAAGCCACGGGAAGAAGAACCAGAGAAAACCAATGCTGAATTAGAGGTTCAGTCAATGGTTACGGTTCTCATTCATCAGGACACCTCTTTGGTTCCTCCAATGACCACTCCGGTTATTGATCTCACAACATCACAATCAGACTCTCCAACTGTTCATGCTCTACTCCCAACATCAATAGAAATAACCACAGCAGTCACAACAACAACAACTCTTCCACCACCACCACTCCAACCACAATAAAGCACCACAAATCCGATCTTATTACAATGCATTGGTGAACTTGAACAATGCATGGCAAATTTGATACAAGACAACTCAGTTCTGGAGGAAAGGTTGAACAAACATGGGTCCCGTCTGTACAACTTGGAGAATCTCAATATTCCTCAGAAGGTGAGCAAAGCCGTTGATGAGATTTTCACTGATGCAGTTGACTGGGCTCTCCAAGCTCCACTTCGTGCTCGCTTTAGAGAGTTACCAGAAGCTGACATGAAAGAGATTCTTCTACAACGAATGTAGGAAACTGGTTCCTATAAAACCCATGAAGATCACAAGAACCTCTATGAAGCACTGGAGAAGTCAATGAATCGTGACCATTCAGATCAACTTCAAGCAGATCTGGCCGCAGCTCGAAAGAAGCGTCAAAAGAGATTAGATTCTCTAAGAACTCCTTTTGGCTCTCCACCACCACCTCCACCTCCTCCTCCACCTTCTTCAGGAGCTTATGGTGCTCCAGGAGCTCCTAGAGCTTCAGGGTCTTCACAAATGCCTCTACCTCCTCCTCCTCTATCTACTGATACCAACCGAGGCAATCAGCAACAAGATAGCGGGGCTCCAAGTTCGTCTAAGACTGCGGCCTCAACACAACAATCCATGGCTTGGACTACATCTGACACTAGATACGAGTCAGCTGGTTTTACTGCTACTCAAGAAACATCTCCTACGGATTATCTGATGAATGATGATTCCATTCCTGATGAATAGGTACATTTTTCTGATGATGAAGACACCGTAAATGATCACCTACCAAAACCTGACTTGAGAAAAGACTGGTGGAAACCACTCCCTGAAGAAGAAAGACTAGCAACTCCTAAACCTGATTGGACCATCCCCTCTTCCAATGTGTTAGATGTTGAGAATAACTGGGCTTCTGCATTGGTTTCAACCTATGAACCCCCTGCTGAGAACTCATTGCTTGCAAAGACTGGAGACATGATGACTTTCATGAACTCGTACTGCCAAAAGTGAACAAGACCGTGCTTACACAAGCAGACTTTGAAGGGCAGGCATATGAAGTTGTTAAAGCTTTCTACCCAAATGTCATTCACCTTCAGTTCTAGATGGAGGAGTGTCACAAGATGCTTACAGATCAGATTAACTGGGCGAATCCGGAAAGTGATCAAGTCAGAATCGATGTTAGCCGACCACTGCCTCTCAGTGGTCCTCCAGGTCATGTCACTATTCAAACATAATTCTTTTACAATAAAGACTTGGAGTATTTGAGATATGGCAACAAGGGAAGCAGGCCTGCACTGTCGATTTCCAAAATGAAGGCTGCTAGTTATCCTGACTTTAGACTTGAACTACTAGTGCCAGAGCAAATGTGGATTGATGAAGTGTGCACCTATGACATAAGTGTCGCTTATGTTATTTCTCACTGGTGGTTCAATCGACAGAAGTTCTATATTGAGAGACGTGATTCTCCGTCACATTGAAGAGAAGTCAGAAAACACATGCGGATTCTCAGTGTCGTCAGTATCAAAGCCTATTCAAGATACGGGTATGACTACTTGAGCAAAATTGTTCTTCGAAGAGCTGATTTCCAAGAACACAAGATTGCTAAAAAAGATTTCAAGAACTTGTATCCCAGTGACTTTGAAGACCTGAATTTGCTCCTTCTGCAAGGTCATCTTGATCATCTTCCTGGTTTCGACAAATGTATGCTATCTACTGCTGTCAAACTATGGATTCGACAGCGGGTTGAAGACTTTTAACTCGGCATTGAAAGCTATCAGACACAGCTGAATCTCACTAAACCAAGATGGGATGCTAATGGCTTCGAGTTCAAGCATGATTATACCATCATTGAGTCTCCTCGAGAAGTAGTGTTCCCGGTCAACAATAATGAACGAAAGATCATGAAGTTCAAAGAAATATACAAGTTCAGTGATGGTACGTTGACACGTATTCTGGAAGCACTGGATTATAGAGTTAAAGAATTCAAGATTAAGCGGCTCAATCCGGGTATGAATACGCGATTTTAGACTCAAAAGGACGTGACAAGGAGCAAAGAGTTTATGTCGGCTATTGAAAGGCAACTAAAGACGAGAAGGATCTTTCAGAACTTGGAATGCTTTGTTGGTGGTCGCGTACGAGATATTGACTACAGGCTACTTCAGAGAACCGAATAAGCACATCATCTCTGCATTCAAGTCAATATTTTTTGTGGTGTATATATTGTATCTTGTACATTATAGTGTAGTGTTGTAGTTAGTGTTATGTGTTAGTGTATGAATTTTTCATGAATTTTTCATTAAATTCAAAACCTTTCAAACCTATCATACCTGACACTAACAGAATCCCTCATAGATTAAGGGGGAGCATTAATATGTTCTCCATTCAGCTTGTGATTAATTAGCACATTTTTCTTCCAGTTTTTCCAACATATTCGAATCCATTGGTATCCAAAATATCAAAGGATTTGACATTTTTTATAAGGAGAGAAAATGTGATTTAAATATGAAACCTGATTAAAAAAATGTGATTTTGTGGACTCTTGTGTATACTCCTCCCTCCTTGTGCTAAACTATTTCAATTAATCGATGCACATATTGAGGGGGAGCATTTCTGAAAATTTAAAAACAATCCAGGTACTAAAAGCTTTGATATTTATATCATAAGTACCTGATTGAGTTTTTCAATTAGTTTTATGGCAAGGTGAACTGTACCAAAAAGATCGACCATGTATTTAATTTTATCGGAGTTATTAGGATGGCAAGGTTAGGTATTAGTTCCCATGATCCAGCCAGAACCGAAGGGATCTACCTAGGGACCACCCACTAGTTAGTGTATAAGTCCTTAGGTATGACATAAAAAAGGAGTAAATGTAAGAATAAGGGAATAGTGCCGACTGAGATGGAGCTAGTACTGGAACAAACCCAACAAGGTTCTAGTCATGAAGTCTCGGTAAGTACTGAAGGGGTTAAAGAATGAAAAAGAAATGTAAGGATAAATGGTGTAAAGAAAGAAGCCCTCCATACACCTAGGCAGAAACCGGGTCAATACATCTGCTGTCAGAATCACAAAGATGATTGCTGACATTGAAGACTGACATCATGGACCCAGTGATGCAATGCACAACCCTCCCTAGCCACTCAGAATCTCTCAAAAGATTTCTGTTTCATTTCTTACGGAGACTAAACACGTAATCTATTGACTTTCTCACTCCGAGTTAGTTGATATTGAAAAGGTGGCAGTCCGCTCTAGCCTCCGATCACTAAAACCAAAACGCACAATTGAGTCTAGAGCCAAGAGATCATTAATTAATCTCATTAGGACACTATTCCATGTTTACTTGTCATTCATACAATGTGAATACAAGGATTATCATAAGAGTCATACGCATTATCCTTGTGGTTTTACCAAAACATCCGAGTGATAATTATGTACTCACAATGAAGATTGAAATCCTGCTTGAGCCAACATCAAACAAGCTCATGGTAGGTGACTTGTGAGATCCTTAATGGGTCAAACTCGTGACACTGGATATCGAATCGGTCCAGATTATGAATTAACAATTGATGAATTTTAATAAAAGCTTAACACTCTCGATGTGTCACAAAAAACACTTTCTCAAGTGACACGTCGATTGATTTTTAAATCAATTTTCCTCTTCAATCGGTGAGATAGTAACTAACCGATTCACTCTTATCATGCTGTCTGCTTTGAGACGTTCTGATTAAGAGAACGGGCAAGTTAGGTAATTCTGATGTTTATTCATTGGAAGATCCGACACTTTTACTAGAAATCCTGTCAAGGAGATTCTTCTTAAGATTGAATCTACCTGATCACAAGTCGGTCCTCACAGGATCTGGAGGTTAATCCAACCAAACTCGAGCGAATAACAAAGCCATATTCGTCCACAAGCTCTATTGCTAACTGTTTTATTACAGGTTCAAGTAAAGATGGAGATGGAGATACCTCGTTCCAGTGGAGTCTAGTTAATAACCGCATTCTCATACTCGACCGATACATCTAAAGAACTCATGAAAGCTCAAGTGTATGTTTCAAAGCTTCCGCAACTCTGATATCAAATTCCTTTAGAAGTGATCAAGTATTAAAGTTAAAGGAACTTCAAGAACGATGAATAACCAAGCTTTTACCATCAAGAAAAGTATGAGCATGCCGGTCTAGTTGTCACAAGCAAAAGATGACGAAAGACCACAAGTTGATGATCAGAGATTCGATTTGGCTGATGATCTCAAAGAAGCTCAAGATCACATATCAAGTACAATTACAAGCCACAAGACAAAAATCACTACCTCAAAGTACAAGATATTACATGAAGAATCAAAGACTACGAGCTGAACACAAGATCAATCAGAAGATTGCTGAGCTTAAGTTTGTATTTTATAGGGTGACCTCCCTTATGGGGAGATTGTTAGATATTAGAAAAAGACTCGGTCACCCTGTATATTTTACCGTTTATTGTAGCTCGTAGTTAATCGTTTAATGTATAACATTCGGTAATGGGTCGGGTATCAAACCCAACGTGTAAGCCCATGTACAAGGCCTTAGGCCGGTTTTTGTAAACATATATAAGCCTCTTCCATCTTATGGAAGAGGTGGTTAGTCACACACATACTTTCTCTCTCTAAAGGAGTGTGCATTTTCTTTGTTCCTCTCTCTAGCATTCAACTAATCCACTAACCATTCAATTGTGTGATGATATCCAATATCCTATAATTGATATCAAAGCTCATGGGATGATTAGATCGTATGTGTGTGCATTTTAGTGCCTGGTTTAGATCAAAAGTTGAGTTTTAGGAGGCTTTAGCTCTTGTTCTTGAGTTTCATTGATTTTCACGTTTATTGTGTTAAGATTCATGTTTTTGTAG
This sequence comes from Tanacetum coccineum, assembly GCA_026074375.1. Classification (NCBI taxonomy): domain Eukaryota; kingdom Viridiplantae; phylum Streptophyta; class Magnoliopsida; order Asterales; family Asteraceae; genus Tanacetum; species Tanacetum coccineum. The sequence continues at coordinate 13,310 of BQNB010039817.1, read as the reverse complement.
TTACTATAGCCTTCTAGGACTCAGTTGTGCAAAAGAATCCAAGTCAAAACGTTCAAAAGGATGATTTTTAGATGTTTTAAGGTGTAAAAGTTCGTATTTCTTCACAGCAGTTTGGTAATCTGTGTTTTGTTAATTGTAGCGGTTTGGTACACTGTTCTGGCGGTTTGTCAGGGTAGTATACTATTCTGGCGATTTGTCAGGGTCGTACACTGTGCTAGCGGTTTGTCGTTTCCGACAGCGGTTTATCTTATTAGGCAGAGGTTTATCAGTAGCGGTTTGTCGTTTAGTGTAGTGGTTTGTCTTACTAGTAGAGGTTTGGTAATCATAGCGGTTTGATACCGTAGCGGTTTATAGGTTTTTGAAGAAAATTCCTCATAGCAATTTGAGAAACAAACCTCTGCCAATTTCATTTCTTGGTAGCGGTTTGGTATTTTATCTTCATAGCGGTTTCCTAACTTTTCCTAGTAGCGGTTTGGTGTTGACAGCAGTTTGATACCATAGCGGTTTGCAGGTTTTTGAAGACTAATTCTCATAGCGATTTGGGAAACAAACCTCTGCCCATTTCATTTCTAGGTAGCAGTTTGGCAGTTTGTCTTCATAGTGGTTTGTCATTCATAGCGGTTTGACAAAAGCGGTTTGGCCGTAGCGGTTTGGTTACTATTCCAGCGGTGTGAGATACTGTTTTGGACTATTGGACTACTTTGACACTTGAACTACTTTCAAACTTAAACCTTTTCAAACCAAAACAACAAAAACACTTAATTTCACATCACCACTTTTAACATACAATCACTAATCATTGATCGGTCCAATCATATCATTTCACAATCAGTTAAAATGTCCAATCAGTCAGAAGATATTCAAGCGGCCGATTCCGATACCCGCCCTCCCATGCTTGACAAGACTAATTTTGAGTCATGGCAACAACGAATTCGGTTATACTGTAAGGGAAAAGATCATGGAGAGTACATACTTCAGCTATTGATGAGGGCCCATTCAAGATGGGACGGTGCAGAGATGAGATTGCTACAGGTACTGATGGTCCTTATCTAGGCCCAGAGCGAGACAGAGTGGTTGCAGATCTTTCACAAGCTGAAAAGGATAGACTTAGAGCTGACATTCGTGCAACGAATATACTTCTTCAGGGTTTGCCAAGAGACATCTACAAACTCATTAACCATGATGCTAAGGATATTTGGGATAATTAGAAGATGTTATTGGAAGGTTCTGAATTGACCAAAGATGACCGTGAATCTCAGTTGTACGATGAATTCAAACATTTCGGGCAACACAAGGGTGAAAACATTCATGACTGCTACGTCAGGTTTACGAAGCTAATCAATGACATGAGACACATCAAGATGACCATGCCTAAAATTTAGCTGAACTCTAAGTTTGTAAACAACATGTTACCCGAATAGGGTAGATTTGTAACGGCGGTCAAGTTAAACAGGGGTTTGAAAGAGTCTAATCATGATCAGTTGTATGCTTACCTAAAGCAACACGAGTTGCATGCCAATGAGAACAAGATGCTGATGGAAAGACTCAACCAACACACGCATGATCTACTTGCCCTCGTGTCTAATGTCTCATCTTATCAATATCCTTCATCATCATCAGTTCCTCCACAACCTTCATACACTCTACCAGTCACTTACCAACCTCAGTTTATTGATAACACACAACTTGATACAGGTTTTTCTCCAACTGATGAATTGCTTGACAATTTAACAAAACAAGTTGCCTTTCTAGCCCAACAATACAAAACACAATTTCCTCAAACCAATAATCAATTGAGAACCTCCTCCAACACACGAAATCAAGCTACAGTGCAGAATGGCAGGGTTGTGGTTCAGAACATTTAGGGGAGACAGAACAGGGTTTAAGGAAACAATGCTAGGGGTGTTGTTGCTATAGGAAATGGGGAGGGGGGCTCAGTACAGAGCTGGTATTGCAAATGCTGGGCAAGGAAAGCCAATCAAGTATTACAACTACAATGGGATGGGTCATATAGCAAGAAACTGCACTCAGCCAAAGCGACCACGAAACTCTGACTACTTCAAGGAAAAGATGTTGCTGATGCAAGCTCAAGAAAATGGAGTAGATTTGGATGCGGAGCAGCTGTTGTTTCTTGCAGGTGGACAAACCAACACTTTTGATGATGAGGTAGACGAGGGACCAGTTCAGGATATGGCTCAGAACGAAGACAACATCTTTCAAGCTGATCAATGTGATGCCTTCGACTCTGATGTTGATGAAGCTCCTACTACTCATACAATGTTCATGGCTAATCTCTCCTCTGCTGATCCAGTTTATGATGAAACTGGTCCATCGTATGATTTTGACACACTCTCTGAGGTACAAGATCATGATAATTGTCTCGATAATTTGAATAAGTCTCATGAGGAACACGAGATGCATAATGTTGTACAACAAAATGACGTTGTTGACTCAGATACTGAATATATGAGTAATAGTAATATTATCTCGTATGAACAGTATCTGCAGGACAACGAAGATCAAGTTGTACACAGTGATGTATCTTCTGTTCCTAATGATGCAATAATGATTATTACCAATGATATATATGAGTAGGATGCTTAATGTGTCACTTCTAACAAGCCCAACAATACTGTTAATGCATCCATAACTGCTAAACTTGCTAGATATAAGGAATTAGCTGAAGTTTATGAAAAAAAGGGCCCAATTTGAACTAACTGAACGAGAACTGATGATTGATACACAGATGAGAATGATTATCAAAGACCGTAATGTTAAGGAAGAATCTTTACAAAAGGAACTTTATTATGTTAAAATGCAACTTAACTCTACCCTTAACCATAACAAGTTAATAAGGGAAGAAATATCAACATTAAAACAGGATTCTAAACAGAAAGAAAATAAGCTCCTTGAAGAATTTCTGGACATGAAACACTTAAAAGAAAAGGTCGAAGATAAGCTATATAAACAAGACCAGTCTCTTCAAACAGCTCATATGTTGTGCAAACCTAAGTCCTTTTATGATGGAAATCAATAAGGTAGCAATAGGCTACAAGAATCCCTATTATCTGTCAAAAGCAAAGCAAGTTCAACATGCTTTATATAATGGTCATGAGATTGTCAAGCCTAACCATGATCGTGCCTTAGTTCATGACTCAGAGGACACCCTAGAGATAGCTGAGACTACTAGGAACAAATGATTGAAAAAATGAGAGACCCAGAGTGTGTGAAAAAGAAGGTTAAGATTGCATCACATAATTACTTGAAAGAGAATTATTTAGCGACTTTCACACCTCATAAACAATTGACCCCTGAGCAGATACTTTGGTCTGATGATCTTCTCAAAATGAAGGCCAAAGCTCTCAAAGAACAGGTCAAATCTGCAAAACCAATTATAGCTATGACGGTGTATCCTCCCAATACACCTACAAAGTTGGTCCCCAAAGTCCTCCCAATAAAAAGTCAAGTACAAGTAAATATTTATTCTCTAGTATAACTTTTTTCAGAATTTGATAAAATCTGTAAAAAGAGGATCACACCTACGGCTCTTACTGAAGGGGAAAGGGGTTTTGAACAAACAAAGATATGTTATCTCACCGAGGTAATCCCATTTTTCAAAACAATCAAAGAACATTTTGATGGAATTCAAAAAGCTCTCGTCAACGAAATTAAGGAAATGAAAGAAGTTTTTGATCAAATGGAGGCTGAGGTGGACCAACATGCTGTTGATAAGAAGTGCAATGAAATTAAGAGGAAAAATCTTCTCATTAAGAATGAGAACCTAATTGTTGAATGCTTGTCCAAAGATATATTTTATATTGCAACAGATTATGTGCTTACTGTATCAAGATTCTCTGACATGCATGATGCTTACACTGTTGCACAAAAACATATTGTCAAACTTGAAGCTGAAAATTCTAATTTGACATAAAAGATTCAAAAAGATGATCATGATGAGATGATAAAACATTTTTCCAAACTTGAGGTGGAACACTTAAATTTGAAATTGAAGTATCAACATCTTGAGGAACGTTTTGGAAATAAAAATTTAGTGACATCTTCGGGTGCTCCTACTATTGACGTCAGTTTTTAAGTTTTTGTAATCGGAAACCTAAAGAACAGCTTCAAGGAAGGGGGTAGACAATATAGAGATTGACATCTTTGGATGCTCCTGCATTTGAATCAGTTTTTAAAATTGGAAACCTAAAAGAACAGCTTCAAGGAAGGGGTAATACAATTAGAGAACTAAAAGCAAAAATTTCTTGCTTGCAAAAGAAACATAGTGAAGCAGATCCCATTCTTGACTTTAAGGCCTTAGATTCTCAGAACAAAGATTTAAATACAAAAGTCAATGCCCTTCAAGATCTAAATGAGCGTTTTAGAGTAGAAAACAAAAAAGTTAAGCAGCATTACAAGGAATTGTATGATTCAATTAAGCTAACGCATGCTAAAACCATTGAAAAGACAACTTCTTTTCTAACTGAAATTGAGACCCTAAAGGCTCAGATTAAAGGGAAAACGAAATGCGTCACTATGACTGATCCTGTGAAACCAAAAGTTCTTGCCCCTGGTATGTATGCTATCGATGTTGAACGAATTCCCCCTCGAAATAGAAATAATAGGGAAGTTCATCTAGACTGTCTCAAACATCTTAAGGAAAGTGTCAGAACTCTTCGCGAGATTGTTGAAGAGGCCGGGGTTGAAAAACCATTAGATAGCTCACTTGCATCAGCCTGCCTTTACACTAAACACTCTCAGGAATTGCTTGAATATGTCATTGGCACTTGTCTGAAAGATTTAATAATAGAGATAGAAAGATTCCTACTGCCCCTTTAACTAAGAAAAAGCGAGTTACTTTTATGGAATATGGTGAAACTTCAACTAATAACTCACAAACACATGTTGAGCAACATAAAATGAAAAAGACTAATGAACCTATGATTCCTTCTACAGGAGTAAAAGATGCCACTACAGCTAGCGGGTCAAAGCCTAGGAGCAATACAAAGAAAGATAGGACCTTTCTAGCTAAGATTGACAAGAAGAAAGTAGAAGACCATTCTAGGAAAAATAAGTCTAGTGTGAAACAAACAAATCGTGTTGATTCTAGTATTAGCTATAAGCGTACTGTAATTAATTCGAATTCTAATTCTGTCTGTAAAACTTGTAACAAATGCTTAATGTCCTTTAATCATGATAAATGTGTTGTGAAATCTTTGAAGTTTGTTAAGCAAACCCCTGTCAAAAAGGTTTGGAGAGTTAAGCTGGTTAAGCAAGTCTGGCAGGCAACTGTAAAGTTGTTTACCAATGTCGGATTTTAGTGGCAGCCCACTGGAAGGAAATTCACTTTAGGAGAACAGTGCCCTTTAACTATGTTTACTAAATCCAAAGTAGTGCCTGTAAAACAATCTGAAAGCGTTAGTACTAGTGACATTGTCATAACTGAGAGATTAAGTAACACTTCTCAGAAACCATTAACTAGGTACTAGCGTAAAAACAAACAGGAAAAAGCAATTTCCACTGACATTCCCACTACAATTGTCACACCATCAATTGATGATTCTGTGAAACTTTTTGTTTGTGCTACCAACAGGACCCCAACAGAAATTAGGGATCCAACGTACCAACCTCTCCATATTCATCTGTTTTCAAATGCAGGTCGTACATATCGTCCTTTGGTATTTGGACTCAGGCTGTTCAAAACATATGACGGGGGATCGCTTACGACTTAGGAATTTCGTGAAAAAGTTCATCGGGACAGTTAGATTCGGGAATGACCATTTTGGTGCTATCATGGGTTATGGAGATTACGTGATTGGTGACAGTGTGATCTCCATGGTATACTATATGGAAGGACTGGGACACAATCTTTTTTCTATCGAACAATTTTGCGATTCAGATCTTGAAGTTGCGTTCCGCAAACACTCATGTTATGTCAGGGATGTTAATGGTGTCAATTTAATCAAAGGCAGTCATGGCACTAATCTATACACCATTTCTGTTGAAGACATGATGAAGTCCTCTCCTATCTGCTTATTGTCCAAGGCCTCAAAGAACAAATCATGGTTTTGGCATCGTCGGTTAAATCACTTAAACTTTGGTACCATCAATTATCTTGCTTGAAAAGATATGGTGAGAGGCCTACCTAGGTTGAAGTTTTAGAAAGGTCATCTCTGCTCGGTTTGTCAACTTGGAAAAAGCCAGAAATATTCCCATAAACCTAAATCAGAAAATACCAACTTGGAAGTTCTTAATACCCTTCATATGGATTTTCGTGGACCAATGCGAGTGCAAACAATTAATAGGAAGAAATACATTTTAGTCATCGTTTATGACTATTCTCGGTTTACTTGGGTTAAGTTTTTGAGATCAAAAGATGAAACGTCAGTGTTCGTCATCAAATTTCTGAAACATATACAAGTCGGTCTCAACAAAACTGTCAGATACATCCGTACCGACAATGGCACAGAATTTGTTAATCAAGGTCTGACTGAATATTAGGAAAATGTCAGAATTTTTCACAAAAAATCAGTTTTGAGGACTCCACAACAGAACGACGTTGTCGAAAGATGGAACCGTACTCTTGTGGAGGCTGCTCGGACAATGCTGATATTTTCCAAGGCTCCGATGTTTCTATGGGCCGAAGCTATTGCTACTGCTTGC
>BQNB010039816.1:0-47838 GCA_026074375.1 Tanacetum coccineum | reverse complement strand
GTTGGGTCTTTCATCAGGCCGAGAGTTCACCGGCTGCTGCTCCTCCTGCTGCTGCTGCGCAGGAGCAGGAGGAGGAGGAGGAGGAGGGCAATACAAGAAACAAGATGTTGTTTTGTTAGGTAACACCAAGAGGAGCAGGATGATAGAAATGATAATGAAGATTTTCTTCATGATTGTTGATCGGAGAAGATGGTGCAAATGGACAACCATGAAAATATTATATAGACTGCAGGTGGTTGTAGTGTCACTAATTAAGAGTTGGGAGAGAATGGAAAACCTGGTGATCAGTAATGTGAATCGATAGCATTTTAGGAAAATCCAAATAACTTGCTCATGTGTATGCGTTTACTGCATGTAACTAATATATTTAGCCCATGTTTGGAAAGAAAGTGATACAACGTGATATCGATCTATATAGTTATATTGAAAACAACACGTTACGTTTGGCTTCTTTTTCTCGTCTCTCAAAGTCATATAGTCACATCAAATGTTTAGTAAACTCAACACGTTACAGTGGTGGCGGTGGTTGCTTCGGATGGTGGTTGGGTCCTTTTGGTTAGCGACAAGCGAGGGAGCAGCGGTGAGGGTGAGGGGTTGTTGTGAATTGTGATGGCGTCGAAAGGTTGTGAGAGAGGAATGATGAGGTTGTAAAAGTAAGCGGTAAAAGAAATGTGGAAAATGAAAGTGAGAATGTAAGAGCATCTACAATGCATCAAGTCTTCAATGACTTGATGCATTATGCATTCAATGCACAACACTAAAATGACTAAAAGCTTTGAAGAATGACTTGGGTTTACCAAGTCTTGTGGAAAATCTTTTCAAAAAGCTTTTGTTACAATGCATAAAAACCATTCAAAAAGCTTTTTAGAAGAGTAAAAATCTTTTAGTCATTTGAGCCATTGTGAATGCTTTAAGCGGGAAATGGAAATATACATGTCTTTTTTCATTTAAGTTTCACAACTGCCAAAGATTTATAACTGATTAATTAAGATTCAACCCTTAATACATAATGAATATAAATAAATATATAAATATATAAACAAGAGGGTAAGAATCAAAAAATCACAATTATAGTAGTCCGGAAGTATGATTTCCGGGTCGTTATCCCCAACGAGGAATGCAATAGAAAGTAGAGAGTCGTTTTGAGAATCGATGCTTGAATGAAACAAGATTATGATTGGTTATCTAAAACTACGGGAAAATTAAGGCAAAAACTTAAAAACACTTAAGGTAAAACAAATTTTAACTAAAAACGCAAAACAGGAATCCTAAACGGGACCTAAAAACCCTAAATAATCAAAATTAAGTCCTAAAATGATCTTTTTGGTTTTTATTGGTCTTAATTGACTAAAAAGCTAGAACAAAGAAAACTATACCAAAAAAAGAAAAGATTTAAGCTTGAAAACACTAAAAACATGAACGGGATTCAATCCCGTTCTTTAAAAAACAAAATTTTACAATTTTAACCCTACTAAAGCAAATCTAAATTTTCTAAGTTCTAAATGTTAAAAGAAAATTTTCTAAAAAAGAATTATATTTTTTTGACTTTTTTATCATTTTTTATGAATTAAAAACGATTTAAATGAAATTAAATATTTAAAAATACTAAACTATTTAATAAAACTCTTAAAAAATTAGCAAAAGTAGCTTGAACAATGTAGAATCTAAGAAAAATAAGTTGGGAAAAACAGCTTATCAAATAAACTGTGATATAAGCCAAAAACGGCTTATAAGCCAAACTGGCTAAAACTACTATAAAGAATTGATTTTGCAAACTTAAACTGAAAAAGTCCTAAGGGCGAGTTGGTAATGCGTGTGGTGTGTAAAAAAACGTTTGGTCGAATAGGGGTGATGTCTCGGGTTCGAGTCATGCTCACCCTTGACTTCCCCCAATTTCCAAATGTTTTTTACATGCCATTTTTTTACAACTTTTTAGAGGAACACTAAATAAGCAATTTTTATAAAAGCACTTTTTCTATAGATCAAAAATAAGCACGAAATAAGCTGGCAAAAGTGACAAAATAAGCTAAACACTACTAAACCATAAAATGCTAACTGTTTAGCTACTTGGGCACAAATAAGCAAACCAAAAAGAGTATTAAGCTAAGACAGGAGCTTAACAACACCTTATAAGCACATTTGAACAAAAATAAGCACTAAATTAAGCTAGAATGACAGAAAACTTAAAAAGCTATAAAACTTAAGGAATTTTAAGCTAAGATGCAAATAAGCTTAAATAAGCTCTAAACTAAAGAGAATAAGCTAAAATGGGCTTAATCTAACCTAATAAGCTTAATGGAACACAAAATAAGCAAATTTAATAAGCCAATATGCTTAAATAAGCAAATGAGCTTATTTGGCTAAACCTGATAACAAAACAGCAAGGGGGGCACTTTTGAGCTTAAAAATAAGCTCAAAGACAGATCCTTATGGCTTAGCAACTTATAAGCCCTTAAAGCTTATCCAAAAAGCTACAAGAATCAACAATCAAAAAGCAGTTTGAATTTCAAATAAGCCCTTAAAAAGCTTCATGAAAAAGCTGTTTCTCAAAGATTTCAACACTTGGCAAATTTTTCAATCTTTACAAACCACCACTTTTGAGCTTAAAAATAAGCAAACAAACAGATCCTTATGGCTTTAAAACCTCAAAATAGATTAAGCTCTTACCTCAAAGAACAAATAACAAGAATCAAAAGAGAGTTTAAAATTAAGAATAAGTAACAATGATCAAATGAAAAAGCTGTTTCTTCTTTTTAGGACACTTAGCAATAATTTGACAGTTTTTAGCAAAACACAAAACAAACTTGCAGGCCTAAGGTTTTTTTTATGCTAACTTGTTTTAACACTTGCATAAACACATAAACATCAAACTTTTCATAAGATTAAAAAGCATGATCAAATAAGCAGAGATAATAAGCTATAAACTCACAGATTCAAACAACACTTTCTTAAAACTTTAATTTTGAGTTTTAACACTTAAAAACTTTTAACAAGTGAATTTTATGATGATTTCAAGTTAAACTAAGGTGACCCAAAAGACTTAACTCATTTTGACCCGTTTTGACCTTCAAAATCAGTTAAACCAAACACCCCTTTAAAAACTAATTTTAACTTTTTAACTTGATTCAAACTGTTTTAAGCTAAAACTTTTAAAAACCAGATGTTAACTAAGACTACTAAGCAATATTAAGCATATATCAACAACACATAAGCACTTAAATAAGCTGAAACAGGATATGCTATATTTAAGCTAATTTAAGACAGATTTAAAGAAAACTTGAACTAATGATTTTAAAACTACAACCTAAGTTAAATAAGCCTCAAACATCATTAATAAGCATAGATAAGCAGATAAGAACAGGTAATAAGCAACAATAAGCAGTAAAACAGTAAATAAGCTTAAAAGTGAAAATGAAAACTTACAAACACCCTTGCTCAAAACAGGGTAAGAAATCAACTCTACAAGCTCTAGATTGTCAAAAGACAAGCTAGTGAGATCTACAAGCTCTTCCCAAGCTAGCTTATCATCCAAAGAAGCTAAGGTGTTTTAAGGGGTGAATCTTTTTAGTATTTTTAGATTTTTATGATTAAAACAGGAAATAAAAAAGATTAAAACAGTAAACTAAGGCTTGATTAAAGAAACAAAAAGCTTAGTGAAGCTTTTAGGTAAGATCTATAAGCTGTTTCAAAGCTTAACAGGTTATAATAAATGATCAAACATAGAAACTTAAAACACAAACCTCAAATTTTTCATTAAAAACTTAAACTTTTACAAGGAATTGAAATACAAAATACTTTTAAAACTTAAATAAAAATTACACTTCAAAAGAGACTAAAAAAACTTAGAAAAACTACTCCTTTACTACAAGGGTTAAGCCCTTTATTTATAGGATAGGATAGATGCTTCGAGGTCTTTAGCTGGTTTTCTTGTGTGAGAGGAAAAGTAGCTTCAATCTTGGCCTTCTATTCTCACTTGTGCTTCCATCACAACCCTTGATTGTGTCCACGCAATCATTCCCCAATGATTGCCTTGGATCGCCAACGTGTCAGGTGCCAAAAACGTCATCCATTGCATCATTTAAGCTTCTAGAATGTGGGTTAAGTGGGTTTAACCTCGGGGTAAGTGTAATTTTAGAGGTGGAAGGTAAATAGTAACAATGGAGGTGGGAGCGGGAAAATAGGTTGTTCTGTTTGTTTGGTGCAGGGTGAGGAGTTTGGTGGATTGGCAAGAATGGTCCCTCTATTTTATATGAGTGTATTGCAACTTTAGTCCTTTGGTGATACACTTTGGTCCTTGGAAACGGGGATGTTATAAAAGGGTATTAACGGGGTGTTAAGTGGTGATGGTGGGCTAGTTGTTTGGGCCGGGTATGGCTTAAAAGAACTTGGGCTTTTTTATTTAGGTTTAGGGGTTTATAAGGTTTTGTAAATTATAAGTGGGCTGACCCGGGCCCACTAGGTCGGTACGGGTGGGCCTACTTTTGCCAATTTTAGGTTTTCGGGTTTGGTTTTCGATGCTCTTTCCAATGCCACTTCCCGGTGTTGACTTTGACTTTTTTGACTTTTGCTGACTTTGACTTTATCTTTTTGACTTCTCACGGTCTTTCCATTCTCATGCTCAGTTTTGTCATTTTGGCTTCGATTTTTGTCCTTTTCTTAGATATCCATTTCTTGCATAATACAGATGTAAAACATACAAATACAATGTATTCTGATACGTTTTTAGTCATTTAAGTCCGGTTTTAGCGGTCAAAGGTATGTGTAATTAAACACATACCAAAATCCCCCATACTAAGATATTATCGTGTCCTCACGCAATGCTATAAGTAAGCACTTAGAAAACTAAGAATCTCGACCCCCCTCGACTAATTACCTCAAAAAGTAGCTAAGTGTTCATCGAGGGGAATTAAAGAATCAATAGTTTAGAGAAGCCCCGTTTTTACCATTTTTAAATGAATTCACTTATTCTTACTAACATTTTGTATTTTTCCTATTTTCTCTCTTTTTTTATTTCTCTTTTTAAGCAAATACTAACTTATTTGACTTTCGTTATTTTCATAACCATTAGGGATCATAGAACAAGATGCATTTCGATCCGAAAATGCCCCAAAAAAAGATAAATTCATCGCCCCCGACTTTTCACTCGCTCCAAACCAAGCTTAAAACGAAATCACCATTAAATATCTGTTAAGATGCTAACACTACTCATATTTGTAACGTGTGAACTTTTCACTCCCGACAATTATTATATCTTAGGTAAATGTGCTAATTTGAATTTCAACCATGGATCAACGTTTTGCAAAATTCTATGCTTCACATTCCACCCGAGAATAATGAGTTTGAAGGCGAGATCATCCCATGTAGCGACTTTCGTCTCGGCACATCCCAACCTTGCGGCTAAGTGACCAGGCTTTTGGACACCCGCACAGAGCTAGTATTTCGGGATTCTCTGGACTTAGGTTTAAAAAACTCTTAGGTTTCCCATATATACATAGCTTATTTTAAAAACTTAAAATAGAATAGTCAAAGTTCAAAAACATATTTAAATTTAACAAAAAAAGATATATTTATTAATTCACACTTACTATTAAACAAAATATTGATGCAATTGTAACCCTCGACATTTTAGAAGGCCGTATCATTATTAAACCTCGGTCCTTTAAAATAAACTGCCAATAGGTATGCGAGTCTGAACCATGGTCCAGGAGTCTTATTTCGACCTCGGTGATTTCTTTGACCTTTTAGAAGGCCGCAACATCGGTTATGAGCCAGCAAGATGCAGCAAACTTTTATCAGTCTCGGATTTTATTTTAATATGGGCTTTCTTTAGAAGGCCTGTACATCGGTTGTGTGCCGGCAAGATCACAACATAACTTGTCTTAATTCAGCAACAGTTTATATTTATTATATTTTTTGTCATCCTTTATATTATATATTTATATACTATTATATATATATATATATATATATATATATAAAGAAGACTTCTTTTGAAATATTTAAGTATAAATTTGAAACTAAGGCTAAAATTTTTGCCTAGTAACTACATGTAATTTGTTGATTAAGTTTAATTTCCAAAAATAGCACGCATGATTAGTCTAGTTAAGAGCTTATGGGAGAAAAAGCCACAAATTACATATATGAGCTCTTAAGATTTCCAACTAATCCTTGTTTAGCATCTAACTCATACTCAACTCTATCGTTTTTCGTTCTTCGCGAAAATCCGCGAATGCTTAGCCTAAACGTTAAGGAACAAGCTAGAGCTCAACACGCTCGATCGGGTCAAAATTTATTCTCATTCTACCCAGCAGGAAAGTCAAAACTGTGACAAAACACTTATTTTATTTTTGAAAAATTTTAAATTTTTTCATTTTTTCTCATTTTGGTGGTAAAAGCAGGATTACGTGAAAACAACGGCTGCAGGCATAATCAAATCGATAGATCCCCCCATACTAGAATTAAACATTGTCCTCAATGTTTTAAGAAGGGTCTCTACGTAAATCCTAAGTGGATTTATTAAGTATGCTTAAAGATAAACGTTAGTCGATTAGATTAGGATATTGGATTTCCCAAAGGTAGCTGAAGATTTGAGCTTTGTGATCGATGGACAAAACCTATGAAGCACGGTGAGGCTTCAAAAATTATGGAAAATCCCTGGGGACAATCACAAAAACAAAGCAAACGAGAATGGAAAAGGGGGCAAGCATCTCAATACAAAAAAACACTTATTCATTACTACAATAATATTACTAGGATAAGCATGGGGTACCTCCCACGAAGCGCTTGTTTAGGGTCACTAAGCTTGACCCAATCCTCGAATTCATTTGTCCTTGAGGAAGGTTTGGAGATCCAGGATAACCAATTTTGGTACGTCCCTCCAAAGTAGTTGCTTTAATTCTATGTCCGTTCACAGTGAAGTTTGGCCGGAGTTTTGAGATAACTCAACAGTGCCATAGGAAAGACTTGGTTAATGGTGAACGGTCCGGTACCAAGGGATTGCAAACTTGCCCGCGAACATATTTATTCAAGAGTTAATGAGGAGGGACTTATCACCGATGTGAAAAGCGGTTTTTGATCTTGGAGTCGTGGTATTCCTCTTTGTTTTCTCTTTTTTGGATAAAGAGTTCTCGATTAGGATGTCACGAAGTTCATTTAGTTCATTGAGTTATTCTTTCGGTGATGCCCTGCAGTTCTTAAGGTTAAGTTTGCATGCTTCAAGGCCTAGATAGGCTTTGTGCTTGAGCTCGATCGGTAGATGACATGCCTTTCCGTACACGAGCTTGTATGGGGTACACCCGATGGGTGTTTTGTAAGCGGTACGGAAGGCCCAAAGTGCATCATCTAGTTTATCTGACCAAGAGGCACGGTTTTCGCCCACGGTCCTTTCAAGAATTCGTTTCAAGCCACGATTGGATACCTCAACTTGCCCACTTGTTTGTGGGTGATACGCGGTGGAGAGACGGTGAGTAACTCCATATTTAAGCATGGACCTTGCTATATGGTCATTGTAAAAATGGGTTCCGTCCGATCACTTATGATAGCACGAGGGGCATCGAATCGGGCGAAGAGAGATTTAAGAAATTTGCAAACAACTCGGGCGTCGTTGGTGGGGAGCGCTTTCGCTTCAACCCATTTTGACAAATAGTCGACAGCCACGAGTATATATTTGTTCCCTCGTGAAGACGGGAACGGCCCTATGAAATCGATGCCCCACACGTCAAAGATTTCGCAAACTTGGATGGAATTTTAAGGCATTTCATCACGTTGTGAAATATTTCCTTGACGCTGACAAGTGTCACATCGGGTGACCAAGTCATGGGCATCTCAGTAAATTGTGGGCCAATATAATCCTGAGTCAAAAACTTTTTTGGCGGTGTAGTTGGCACCGTAATGTCCCCCGGTGGGTCCACTATGACAAGCTGTAAGGATGTCAACAGCTTCTTGGCCTGCAACACACCGCCGGATCATTTGATCCGCACATATTTCAAACAAATAGGGGTCGTCCCAAAAGTGGTGTTTAACATCTTTGAAAAACTTGTTCTTTTGTTGGGACGACATCCCTTTGACAATGAAATTCCCCACGTGGTAATTTGCATAATCGGCAAACCACGAGGTACTCGAGTCACCAGAAAAGTCACCATATTAAGTGTATCGAGGGGAAACTTTTCATTTATCTCCTTTAGGTCGAGCACATTTTCATACGGATTTTCTAATCGGGAAAGATGATCGGCCGCGAGATTCTCGGCTCCTTTTGTGTCAATTACTTTGAATTTGAACTCTTGAAGGATGAGAACCCACCGCAGCAATCTCGCCTTGGAATCTTTGTTAGCAAATAGATATTTTAGGGCGGAAGTGATCCGTTCACTATGCTTTTGTGACAAGATGAGGTAAGACGGAATTTTTCGACGGATTTACACCCGACTAACATTTCTTTCTCTGTCGTGGTGTAATGTAAATTCCGCCATCATCATTGTTTTCTAGATAAGTTTATGCCTAAAAAGTGTTTTCATGACGTTGCCCCAAGACTACAATATGGCAAAGTCCGCTGGCAGCGCACATAAGCTCAAAGGGTAAATTTTAGACGGGGGGCATTCAAGATTGAGGGGCTTTTCGGTAAAAAAAAAAAGTTTTTTTCTTTAACATTTCAAAAGCTTGAATACATTCATTGGAGAAGATGAACGGAGTATTCTTCTCAAAAAGATGAGTCATCGGTCGGGAAATTTTGGAAAAATCTTTAATGAACCGTCAGTAGAAACCGGCATGACCGAGAAAACTCTGAACACCCTTGACGGTGGTGGGATGAAGTAACTTAGCAATCACATCGATTTTAGCTTTATCGACCTCAATCCCATTTTTGGAAATCTTATGGCCAAGGACAATGCCTTCCTTTACCATAAAATGACTCTTTTCCAAATTTAGACAAAGATTAGTGTCTTCACACCTTTGAAGCTCTTGTTACTCAAAGATGAGGCAGTTTTTGAATGATATCTCCAAAGACCGAGGAAGTCGTCATAAACGACTTCCATCGTTTTTTTCGATCATATCATGAAAGGATAGCCATCATAACTTTGGGACGTGCCCGGTGCATTGCATAAGCCAAAAGGCATGCGCGGTAGGCGAAAGTTCCATAAGGACACGTGAAAAGGTTGTTTTTCTTGTTCAATGAGGGGTTCGATGGGAATTTGAAACGAACCCGGAGAAAACCATAGAGAAAAACTAATAGTACTCGTTTCCCGCTAATTCTCAAGCATTTGATCATATAATGGTTGTGTAATGTTGTCTTTACGGGTGGCTCTTTTAACTTTCGGTAGTCAATGCACACACGCCATCCCGTAACCAATCAAGTAAGAATTAACTCATTTTCATCATTTTCAACAACGGTAAAGCCACCTTTTTTCGGTACGGAATGTACGGGCTTACCCAAGGACTCTCCGAGATCGGGTAAATTAATCCGGCGTCAAGAAGTTTTTCAACCTCCTTTTTGATGACATCGTGGATCTTCGGATTCACCCATCATTGGTGTTGAACCGCCGGTATGTAGTCCTCTTCCACAAGAATCTTGTGAGTACAAAATTTCAGGTTAGTACCCTTGATGTCGGATATTTTCCAAGTGATGGCTCGCTTGTGTGACTTCAAAACCTTTGTGAGAGCGGCTTTTTCCTCGACACTCAAATCTTTAGCAATTATGACGGGTAACTTGTCATCACCTTCTAAAAATGCGTATTCGAGATGAGGAGGTAAGTCCTTGAGTTCGACTTTGGGAGGTTCATCAATTGAAGATTTATCTGTTTTAGCTTCACAAACTTTGAGTTCTTTTCGAATTTCAGGCAAATAATTTCCTTGAGTGGGAGGTGGTAATGATGGATCATCATTGAGAAATGCTTCAAGAAGAAGAATATCCCCCTCCGGGTCATAGTAAGAGTCATCAACTTCCGGTGAAGTTGGGTCATCTTCAAGAGCGAGGAAAGCATCGACTTCCTCGAGAAGAAAATCACTATCCCCGAAGGGAGTGAGAGTCAAAGAAGAGGTAGAAACGATCGGGTTATAGTAAGGAGTGGGATTGCCACTTGCGATCACATCGGAGAAACCGAGAACTTCTTGAGAATACTCCTCACAAGCCATTTCAATAACGTCGATTCGGTTCGCCGTCATATCATCGTAATTAGAGGAGTATCTCGAAGTTTGGTCAAGATTGAATGTTACGGCTTCTTTTCCAACACGAAGAGTTAATTCTCCTTCGTACACATCAATCAAAGCACGTCCGGTCTTTAAGAAGGATCTCCTGAGAATTAGGGGGACTCAGGGATCGGAATCAAAGTCTACGACTACAAAGTTGGTCGGAAGAGTGGAAATTCTAATTTTAACGTAGAATCTTCGCGATTACCCGATCGGTTGGGGAGATCGATCGGGCCGCAAGTTCAAGAGTCATACAAGTAGGAGTGAGCTCCGGAAGAGAAAGCATTTTCCACACGGATAATGGCATGAGATTTATGCTAGTGCCAAGATCGGCCAAGGCTAAGCACTCATTCATTCCGGGAAAATCACATGGTATGAGAAATTTACCGGGGTCTCCAAGTTTTTCAGGTAACTTGTTGAGGATAACCGCCGAGCAATGCTCATTCAAAGGAGTTCTAGCCATTTCACTTAATTTTTCTTTGTTTCTAATTAAGGCTTTAAGAGTCGAGGCAAATTTTGGCATAAGAATCAAAGCATCCGTTAAGCTAATTTCGAAACTCAAATCTTTAAAGATTTCGTAGATTTCTCAATTTGGTCGTTAGCTTTTTCACGGCGCCTTTCATCATTACGTCTCAAAGGATACGGAATTGACGGTTTCAAGTTACGCATCAGAGCACTAACGGGAGCAACAACTGGCTCAGAATTTGGTACTTGAGGTTGAACTTGGACAACTGGAGGTTGGACGTCTTTTGTACTTCCGTTATTAGTAGGAGGCACGGTGTCCTTTGTCACCTCGGTTTCATGTTCCACTACTTTAGGAGGAGAAGAAGAAGTAGTAGGAATCGTGGGTCCTTGATAAGCAACACCGCTTCGGGTGGTAATACCCTTCAAATCTACCTTCGGGTTAGTAATGGTATTACTAGGGAGTGTCCCTGAACCTGAAGTAGAAGCGGTATTGGAATTCACAAACTTGGAAAGCATGTCCGTTAAATTGGTCATTTGATTTTGCAAGTTTTGGTTTTGGTCTTGCATGTTTCTCATAACTGCATCATTAGCCTTGACGTAGCTTTCAAAATCGGTCTTTGTCGCACGTTGTGTTTGCCGAGCCGGAGCTTGGTAAAGTGGAGCTTGGTGAACCGGGGGTTGATTAATCGGTGGACGATAAATTTAGCTTTGGTTGTAATTATTCCCCCGGTTTTGGTTGTAACGGTTTTGGTTATTTCCTTGGTTTTGAACGGGAGGAAAACCGGGAGGTCGAATTTGATTAGCAATCGGGGCTCGGTAACCGGTATTTCCTTGATTGAAATTAGCTGCGGCGGCTTGGGAAACATATTCTTGAATATTGTCACGATAAACGTTGCCATCGGTGGCGGGACAATTTCGGTAAGAATGAGCACCACCGCAAGTAACACAACTTTCCTCGACCGCTTTCACGGGAGCGGGAGCTTAGGATTTCTTATCGAGAAGTAAGGCTTTCACCATGTCTTTAAGTTCGGAAACATCGGGAGAGATACCGGGGGTGGAAGAGCTCACACTCACTTTGGCAACAACCGGTTTGTTACGTGAATTACGAACTTTGGATTTGTTCTCAATGATTCTTAGGCAATCCTGAGGCATTTTATCCAAAAAGTTACCACCCGCGGCGGAATTCAACGAATCTTGATCATTATAGTTCAAAGCATTATAGAATGTATCGAGTTGATGTAACTTCGAAAATCCATGATGTGGGCATGCCCGAAGAAGATCATTGAATCGGTCACATGCCTCGTAAAAAGTTTCATCAAATCGTTGTTGAAATCTCGTGATTTCATTTCGAAGATTTGTTGTTTTGGAAGGAGGGAAGAATTTGTTGATGAATTTTGAAACAAGATCATCCCATGTGAGAATCGATCGAGGGGGTTCTTTTTTAACCCAAATCCGGGTGGCACCCTCGAGGGAAAATGGGAAAAGCATAAGCTTTACCGAAGTACTCGGGACGTTCGGGAACTTCATCGTTGAATATAACGAATGTGAGTCATTAGGGTCTCTTTGTCCATGTCCTATTTTTTTTAACAGGGTAAGCAAACCGTGCTTAGCTCAAGTTGTCCGCACAGATATGGGAACAACGATGGCATCCTCGTAACCCTGATGGGTGCTTCGAGGGGGCAAAAATTATGAAAACCCCAAGTACGAATATCGTCCCTCATACTACAGAGGAGCTGATTTTCAATTGGGTTCCCACAAGATTAAATGGTTCAACAAAAGTCGGGTTGACTTGTTGTTGTTGACGGTTAGAATTACGGGATTGAGAACGAGTGTGCATGCACTAAAATATAAAAAGAAAATTTATACTAATTTTTTTCCTTTTTTTTATATTTTTTTGGGTTTTTCAACAATATATTCACAATGTATTAATAACGTAGAAAGAAAAAAAAATAAAATTTATACTAATTTTTTTGCTTTTTTTTTAATTTTTTTGGTTTTTCAACAATGTATTCACAATAAATTTTAATAACGGACAATGAGATAAGACACTTAAACCTAATAATCAACTCGCTTCTCGGTAACTCTTCAAAGAGAAAAACGCACAAAGGAGCGGAGGAGTAGGAAAACGTAAAGCTATTAAAAACCTTTCTCCTTTAGGGTCGTAGTTCCTAGGAACAACCCGCCTTATATCCCCCTTATAGTTTGTTTAACTTTCGAAGGTGAACCGTACCTCGCGAGAGACACAAAAGGTAAGTTTTTGATAATTGGTTCGGGAATTTATTAATGGATAATACTTCAGTTGAAAGTATTATTTTGATGGTGTTCTTTTACCAACTTGTGATTTTTATTTCTTTTTATGGACAATGTTTTTATTTTATTTTTATTTTTTTTATATTATATATATACTAATAAAAGAAAAATCTTTTTGTATATTTTTTTTATTTATAAGAAAATAAGCAAAATAACTTCACACGGAAGGATCTTCAAACACAAATTGTCAAACGACTCAACAATCGTATACAATCCTCTCCGGCAGCGGCGCCAAAAACTGATCGAGATTGATTATACCCTTTGTAAATATAAATGTATATATAAATATATAAAATATACTTATAAATATATAAATAAAATGATAAGAATCAAAAAATCACAATTATATTAAACCAGAAGTATGATTCCCAGATCGTTATCCCCAACGAGGAATGCAATTAAAAGTCGAGAGGCGTTTTGATAAACGATGCTTGAATGGAACAAGATTATGATTGGTTATCTAAAACTACGGGAAAATTAATGCAATTTAAACTAAAATGAACTAAGGCAACACAAATTTAAATTAAAAACACAAAATGGGAATCCTAAACGGGACCTAAAAACCCTAAATTATCAAAATTAAGTCATAAAATGATCTTTTTGGCCTTTATAAGTCTTAGTTAACTAAAAAGCTAGAACAAAGAAAACTAGACCAAAAACGGAAAAGATTTAAACTTGAAAACACTAAAAACATGAACGAGATTCAATCCCGTTCTTTAAAAACCCAAATTTTGCAATTTTAACCCTACGAAAGCAAATCTAATTTTTCTAGGTTCTAAATGTTAAAAGAAAATTTTCTAAAAAAGAATTATATTTTTTTGACTTTTTTATAACTTTTTATGAATTAAAAACGATTTTAATGAAATTAAATGTTTAAAAATACTAAACTAATTATAAAAATTCTAAAAAAATTAGCAAAAGTGCATTGAACAATGAGGAGTCTAATAAAAATAAGATGGGAAAAACAGCTTATCGAATAAGCTGTGAAATAAGCTAAAAATGGCTTATAAGCTAAAAGGCCTAAATCGTATATAAAAGATTGATTGTGCAAAGATAAACAGAAAAAGTCCCAAGGGCGAGTTGTAGAGGGAGTGTGTGTGTTGTGCAAAAACGTTTGGTGATAAGGGTGAGGTCCCGGGTTCGAGCCTTACTCACCTAGGACTTCCCCTAATCTCAAATATTTTTATTTTTGCCATTTTGTACAACTTTTTAGAGGGATTGAAAATAAGAACTTTTTACAAAAACGCTTTTTTATAACCAAAAAATAAGCACACAATAAGCAGTTAAAGGGGACAAAATACGCTTAACTTCACTAGCCCTTAAAAAGGCTAACTGTTTGGCAAATTAAGCACTAATAAGCAAATGAAAACTTAAAATAAGCTAAGACAGATAAAAGAGCATATCTAAAAAGCACTTAGGAACAAAAATAAGCAACTAAAATAAGCTAGAATGACATTTTAATCAAAAAGCTATAAAACTTAGAAATTTTAAGCTAAAATGCAAATAAGCTTAAATAAGCTCTAAACTAAAGAGAATAAGCTAAAATGGGCTTAATCTAACTTAATAAGCTAAACTAAACCTAAAATAAGCAAAAGCAATAAGCTAAAAAGCCTAAATAAGCAAATAGCTTTTTGGCCAAAACTGATAGGGTTAATTACTTGAAAATATATCATACTTGTCACTTTTTGTTATTGTGTGTACTGAACTTTTTTTTTCCTTATTGTGTGTACTGAACTTTCAAATTTCGACTATTGTGTGTATTTGTGACCGTTTTACCCTTACTTTTTTCAAAATTCGAAGGGTAAAATGGTCATTTCACATGGCCAAAAAGTGACAAAATACACACAAAAGTCGAAATTTGAAAGTTCAGTACACACAATAAAAAAATAAAAAGTTCAATACACACAATAACAAAAAATGACAAGTATGATACATTTTCATGCAATTATCCCAAACTGATAAGCAAAAAGGCCAAGAGGGACTTTTCTAGCTTAAAAATAAGCTAGCAAAAGGATCCTTATGGCTTAGTGGCTTATACCACTAAAAAGATTGGCCAAAAAGCTACAATAAGCAACAATGAAAAAGCATTTTGAAATTCAAATAAGCACTTAAAAATCTTCATGAAAAAGCTATCTCACACTGATTCAACACTTAGACAAATTTTTACAAACTTTTGCAATCTTTAAAAAACCACACTTTTGAGCTTAAAAATAAGCACCTAAACAAATCCTTATGAACATATAACTTACAAACAGATTAAGCTTAGACCTCAAAGAACAAGAATCAATAATCAAAAAGTATTTTGAAATTCACAATAAGCCATAAAAAGCATTTGAAAACGCAATTTCTCAAATTTTTTAAAAACTTATCAATTTTTGACAGTTTTGGCAAAAACACACAAATGACAAATGCAGGCTATATGACTATGATTCTAACCTGTTTTAAGACATGCATAAACTAAAAAAAAAAAATCACAAAACAACAATAAGCAAAAACACAATCAAATAAGCCACTAAGAAGAGCTTAAACTTCACAGATTCAAACCACAACTCCTCAAAACCTAGAAAATGAGATTTAACACTTAAACACTTAAACAAACTAAATATTTGGACTACTCTAAGCTAAACTAAACTGACTCAAGGGTCAAAATGCAATCTTGACCCATTTTGACCCATTAAATGAGTTAAACCAAACACTCATTTAAAACTGTTTTTACCAAATTTAACTTCATTCCTTGATTTTTAATGAACAAACTCTTAAGACCAGATCTTTAACAACTTATAACAAACATATTGATCAACTTATAACACTTAAATTAGCAAAAATAACTATATTAAAGATTATGCAAATTTTAAGCTACTCGACAAATTTAAGAAAAACTTGCACAAATAATTTTCAAACTATAAGCTAGGTGTTTTTAAGTCTAAATATCATTAATAAGCATAGATAAGCAAATAAGAACAATCAATAAGCACAAATAAGCAGTTCTATAGTAAATAAGCTAAAAATGGATAAAAGAAAACTTACAAAAGTCCAAGCTTTTGTGAATGACTAAAGTACCCAAATTAGTTCATAAACATCCTATAGCTTATCCACATAAGCACTAACCCATGGCCATCTAAAATACACCATGCTCCATGAGATCTTCTTTATATATTTATTTATTTTTTGGTATTTTTTTAGATTTCTATGATTAAAACAGTTAATAAAAGTGATAAAACAGTAAACAAAGGCTTGATTCAAGAAACCAAAAGCTTAGTGAAGCTTCTAGGTGAGATCTATAAGCTGCTTCATAGCTTTTCAAGGCTTAACAACTTATATAAAATGATCAAACACAGTATCTTAAAAACACAAACCTCAAAATTTCATTAAAAACTTAAACTTATACAAAGGAAAGGAAATACAAATAGCTTTAAAATTTAAATAAAAATTATATTAAAAGAAACTAAAAACTTAGAAAAAACTAAAAAACCGATCCTCACTACAAGGGTTAAGCCCTCTATTTATAGGCCGGATAGAAGGACCTAGACCCTTGGCTTGGTTTTCTTGTGTGAGTGGAAAAGTAGCTTTAATCTTGGCCCTTTAAATCATCTAGTGCTTCTTTAAATCCATCACAACCCTTGATTGTGTCTACGCAATCATTCCCCAATGATTGCCTTGGATCGCCAACGTGTCAGAGCCCAAAGACGTCATCTCTTGCATCATTCTTGGCTTCTAGAAGGAGTTTTAAGTGGGTTTAACCATGGGTCAGTGTAATTCCTGACTTTTCCAAAAACTAGACTCTTTAGATTTAACTTTAGGCTCAAGAATCATGTCAAAACTCGTTTTTATCACCAAGTTATACCCCGATCAACACGACCCAAAATTCTGGACAGAAACATAAAGACATATAAACCCTAATTCTTACCAATCCTCTTCATAAAAACATGTCCTAGGGTTTCTAATCTTATAGGTTTTCATTAAAACATCATTAATGAATATCTAGGGTTTCATGATTTTAACAAGATTATTTCAAGTTCAATCATAAAGAATTTTACAAGATTATTACACATGTTTTCCTTTTACAATTCTATGATTTTATGTAAAAACTTATGTGTGAATCATGGTGACACAAGGAATGAATCAAAAGAGTATGGAATACCTATGGAATCAAGATGGAGAAGATCACAAGAACAAAACACCAAAGAATCAAGAATCAACAATCACACCAACACACTAAAGCTTGAAAAACACTGTCGGAATCACCAATTACCACACCACCTTCTTCTTCTTGCAAGTTCTATGGATGAATATATGTTTTGGAGTAAAATTTTTATGAGAGAATAATAAGAGAGAGGGATAGAACCGGCCTAAATATGGAAGAGGAGAAGGGACAAAAATTCCTTATTCTTTTAGGAGATTACACAATATTTGCTCTAATCATTTTACACTTAATACTTAAAATAGGTTTTGTAAAAAAAATAAAGATATCATACTAATAAAAAAGGGGGCCGACCTTATATCCTTAAAATAAGAAAATATATATATTTTTTTAAAAATACCTTATGTTATGTATTTATAATACACAAATAATTCTAACCTAAGGTTTTAATGTTAAAGACTTATTATTCAAACTTATGTTATTTTCAAAATGGTGAAATAAAAAAGTAAACCAGTTTTTTGAGTTTTACAACTCTTTCCCTCTAAAAAGAAAATTTCATTCTCGAAATTAAAATCTAAATTGAAATCGAAATTGAAATAGGTAGATGAATTCAGGGTTATCCAGATCACCAAAGATGACACAATTGGTATGACAAACGATAGTGGCGCGATGTTCAGTCAACCAATCCATGCCTAGAATTATATCAAAACCATTCATATCCAGAGGAAACAGATTAGCAGAACGAATCTTATCATCAAATCAAAGCGGGCAGTTTTGATATTCGTGGTCAATGATCACCATACTTTTCATAAGCGTAGATATCGATAAGGTGTAATTAAGTAGCGTAGGGGATATGCTAATGTGTTTAGCAAATGAAACCAAAACCACAGAATGTGTTGCACCCGTATCAAATAAGCCAAAAAAATAGCATGAACATTCAAGAAGAGAGTTCCCGAAACAGTACCTGAAGAGTTAGCCGCCTGATCCTTGGTCAAAGAAAATACTTGCCCCTTAGCAGCAGGTTGGTTGTTGTTCCCATTTCCTCTACCACCGTTTCCACCATTTTTTGGGCAATCCCTGGCCATATGCCCAGTCGAACCATAAGTGAAACAAGCTCCAGTAACCCTGTGACATGCCTTGCCCGGATGAAGTTTCCCACATGTGTCACATGGAGGAGAGAAGGCATAGTCCGGGTATCCTTTCTGACATGAAGACCCAGAAGAATGGTTGTACTACTGCCCTTAGTTCTGCCATGACTTTTGATTACTGTTGCCACCCTGCTTGTCATAACTGCGACTGTCATAACCCTTCTAATCATAACCCCTCTGATTGCTATCCTGAGCTGTCGGTCGAATACGGTCCCCATCACGGTTTCTTTGTTATTCCGACTTGACCTCTCACGGAGAATCTCAATGTTCCTTGCAGCATTGGCCACTTGAGCCACATTAGTAAATTTCGTGTTCACTATCCCATCTAGAATCCAATCACAAAGTGCCCACTTGAAATGCTTGGCCTGTTCCTCTAAAGGACCTGCTTTCTTACCCACGAAACCTGCCAACCTGAGAAACCTATTCATAAACTCACCACTGGTCTCTCCATCTCTCTGTCTAATCGTGTGGTACCCCCTCTCATACTTTTGTTGCTCAGACCTGGGA
Source organism: Tanacetum coccineum (assembly GCA_026074375.1). Lineage (NCBI taxonomy): Eukaryota > Viridiplantae > Streptophyta > Magnoliopsida > Asterales > Asteraceae > Tanacetum > Tanacetum coccineum. Next base: position 29,091 of record BQNB010039816.1, on the reverse strand, counting down.
AAGTACTACAAAAAGAAGATGTCACAGAAATCCTTCCATGACAAGGTAGCCACATACGTCTCACCTTCTTTGGCTTGTTTAAAAGCCTTCCACCAATTGAGAGCATCTCCTTCCAACTTGTAACTTGCCAACCTAGCCTTGAATTCATCAGCACATCCCAAAATCTCGAATATCTTTTCAATGTGAGCAATCCAGTTTTCAGCATCAACTGGAGTGGTTGCGGAGCTAAAAGATCGAGGCTTCTGTTTCTCAAAGCTTTCCAACCAGGTGTGGATGGTGGGAGGTTGGTCACCACTTCCCCTAGTATCATTCTGACGGATCTCATTGGTGAGCCGAGTGGACCAGGTAGCAATGCATCAACTGCTCACTGCACCGCTGCCTCAAAAGTAGGACCCAAAAATTCGGGGGTAGATCCACGTGTGCCGACCATCTTAGTAATCAAAAAATGAAACAACGAAGACAATTTAGAGTTAAGATCAAAATACAAAAAGAAGCGATCATATCAAAAGGAAACCTAATGTCTACCCAATCCTCACAGGTCATAACCTAGGTTCTACTGGGCGTAACCTGGCTCTGATACCATAATTGTAACATCTCGCTCCGATAAAGAGATCAAGAGTCACATTATGGCGACATATCAGAACATATAAACGCAAGCGGAAGACTTTATTAAATAAAATACCAAGTCATGTTACAAAATGACTTCCAAAAGTATTAAATTCCAACAAAGTCTAAATGAAAAGAGATCAAACGAAATAAGTCTTAAACATAAATCCAAACAAAGGAAATCTATCAAGGGTCAATCCTCTAAAAGCTTCCTACTCTCAACACTCAAATCCCAGATTCTCGCTTAGTACCTGCCGCAGGAAAAGATAATACGGCTGAGCTAACGCTCAGTGAACATATATAATAATAAAAAGGTAATAAGATAAAAGAATGAATGAAACGAATCAGGAGAACCTGCTAAACAATTATCATACGAAATACGAATCAAATGAATAAGAATCAAGAACAACAAAGGAATGGCCACAAGCTTAGATAAATGTCTAAACATGATACATGGATAGACCTTAAACAAATATAATCATATAGCCACATAATAAGTTGTACACAGGATTTGCAACTCCCGATGTACCAAATGTGATATGGGGTCTATAGCATACACACAACCATTCACCTGAACTGAACGGAAATAAGTACCTAGGATGCATTCATATGCTCCCTGCAAAAAAAAGTCATATCCATATACACTAGTATAATGACGAGTATACATACATATGTAAGCTAATAATAATCAAAGGCCATCATTTAAAAGGGAACGTCGTAGACTAATCACACCGCCACAGATAGTGTCATGCCATTGGTGCATCAATGACATGGTCATGGTACCTCCATGACTAGTTCAAATAGCTCGGACAAAGATTTAAGCAAACTGAACAAGTTACCAATAATTCAATCAAGATAACGGATCTAATATCATATTCAAACAAAGATAAAAGGAATCATGAATGCAAATATCAAATAAAACAAAATATCAACGAATATCAATGAGTCATGAGTACGGATAGCAAATCAGACAGAATATCAAACGAATCAAAGTAGCTAAAACAAATGAGAATCAAGTCACGAGGTGTCCTTACTAAAAGGACATAATATATGTACCTTAACAAACACGCAAAGGAGAAAAAGAACACAAAGACAAGAGATCACTCCCTCTTCACCGAATCTACAAGAATCCATGATTACATATCATTATATATCTTATTTTATATGTTCATTGCTAAATCTTACTACTTATAGCACTTAATGAAACCTAATTAGAGTTTTCTTAATTTCCAGAATCTGTGAACTTTTTAAGAGTTGGTTTCCAATTTTATAGACCAATTAAATGACCTCCTAAAATTCTACCAAAAATCATAAAGGTTCCCACATGTGTCTAGTATGTCTCTGAATTTTGGTGGAATTTATTACCCTGTATAAATACCCCTTTAACCATCATTACTAAAACTGATCCAGAAAATGACCTGCTGGTACTTTCAAAAAGTTTACGCTTAAAAACCATACTTAGACAACTCATAAAATTCTAAAAAAAATCATAGATGTAGCTAATATCATGAAGAGTTACCAGTTCGAGTTTTAGAGGCTAACTCCTTACGGTTTTAGAATTAAAAATCAAATTCTACTACTGAATTTTTTGAACAGAAATTCCAGATTCGACACTTAATCTTATAATAATTAAAAATCGACCTTTCCGACCTCCAATTGACACGATCCTGACTTTTCCAGAAACTAAACTCTTTGATTTTAACTTTAGGCTCAAGAATCATGTCAAAACTCGTTTTTATCACCAAGTTATACCCCGATCAACACGACCTAAAATTCTGGACAGAAACATAAAGAGATATAAACCCTAATTCTTACCAGTCCTCTTCATAAAAACATGTCCTAGGGTTTCTAATCTTGTAGGTTTTTATTAAAACATCATTAATGATTATCTAGGGTTTCATGATTTTAACAAGATTATTTCAGGTTCAATCATAAAGAATTTTACAAGATTATTACACATGTTTTCCTTTTACAATTCTATGATTTTATGTAAAAACTTATGTATGAATCATGGTGACACAAGGAATGAATCAAAAGAACATGGAATACCTATGAAATCAAGATGGAGAGGATCACAAGAACAAAATACCAAAGAATCAAGAATCAACAATCACACCAACACACCAAAGCTTGAAAAACACTACCGGAATCACCAATTACCACACCACCTTCTTCTTCTTGCAAATTCTATATTTGAACATAAGTTTTGGAGTAAAATTTTTGAGAGAGAATAATGAGAGAGAGGGATAGAGCCGGCCTAAATATGGGAGAGGAGAGAGGACAAAAATTCTTTATTCTTTTAGGAAATTACACAATATTTGCTCTAATCCTTTTACACTTAATACTTAAAATAGGTTTTGTAAAAAAATAAAGATATCATACTAATAAAATGGGGGCCGGCCATATATTCTTAAAATAAGAAAATATATAAATATTTTTTTAAAAATACCTTATGTTATGTATTTATAATACACAAATAATTATAGCCTAAAGTTTTAATGTTAAAGACTTATTATTCAAACTTAGGTTATATTCAAAATGGTGAAATAAAAATGTAAACCAAATTTTTGGGTTTTACATGCACGACATCGAGAACATTTGTGCACGCCATCAAAAAGCACAATTGCATCCATTGATCACATTCATCACACACCGTCGCTCCTATGATTGAGCCATCCTCTATAAACAAATATATAAAAACAAAAAAAATTAGTTATATCAAATTATATCATGTTAAATTAATTGTAAAACTAATTGATTAAATAAGACACAAACAAATACATATCTAACTTTCATTGTACTAAGCCAACAAAAAATTATAAACAATTAAATATCATGCATACAGTGGCGAAGAAGGTGGTTTCTTAAACATAATATATTATCATGATGATAAAATTAAGAATCAAATTGGCTTGTTAATTTAACATCCTCATTATTTGATAGTATTAACTATTGAGAACATAATTCTATCCACTCGACATGTAAAGTAAATACTAATGCTACATTTAACTTTTGTAAGATGTAGATTACAGTACTATTTATCCAGGCCCAAAGTTAAGCACAACATATATAATACAATAAGATGCTCTAGCAAAATAATGGTTAAAGAACTATAAACAAGCATAAGATTGCTATATCCAAACTAAAATTAAATTGCCTTATCTAATGCCAACAAAATTGCTATATTCAAGCAAAAAAACAACTTAAGTTTAAAAAAAAGGCAAAAAGCAACTGACACACACACAACTTGGGGTGCGTTTGGTATGTTAATGGGTTTGGATTAGGATTTGGATTTGGTGTAGGATTTAAATTTAGTATTGGTTTGATAAAATGATTGGAGAGATAAATTAATATTATTTAATTACGTTGATTATTTTATATAATAGTTTTTTAATAAAAAAAATTATTATTATAAATAAATGTGAGGAGAAATGGGAAGAAAGTGATACATGGCCCACTAAAAATGCTAAAACCATCAAAACCTAGCTAACTTGGTATCTATCAATCTTTCATTGATGATTCCATTCCTCTTCTCAAAATATACAACCAAACAATGTTTAATGTCACATCAAACTAAAAACCCATTCTATACCCCTATACCAAACATGCCCTTGGTGTACTTTCCAAAGACAACTTGGACCAAAACATCTATGTTCTTCATCTTCTTCACTCGTTTTTTCTTAGTAACTGAAAAGTAAACTCCCCATTTAAAGTTACTTGTGAGCATTCATTATACTAACATTTTGCACATTATCCAAAGATAAAAACGTTCCAAACTTATCACTTATATATAAAAAAAGTCAAAGATCAATCTAATACATCATAAATATAAAAAACTATTTAGAAAAGGATTTTAGAAAAGCAAACTCCCCCTTTTAAAGTTTACGATTACATCAGATTTAAAAACTATACCACAAGAAATATAAAATATGATTTACAAAAGGAGTAAATAATTAAAACCTTGTTAATTCAAAGATCGACTGAATCAGTGGTCGTGGATGATTATACCACGATGGTCGTGGGTAACGGCTTAGATCCATTAGATATGTGGCCGTAGGTAACGACTTAGATCCATTAGATCTGTGGTCGTGGATGATGAGCACAATGATTTTTATAGTTAAAGTGGTTTTTCCGGCCACTTTTTGATGAAGGAGGAGGGTGGCTATCATATGTGGTAATATGTGGTTAAAATTGAGAGATATAAAAAATAAAATAGATCATCTGACGTGATTATTAGGGAGTGACGATATTGATAAAATATTAATACATAATTCCTAAATTGCCCTTCAGTCTATTTTTGATAATTATTTAATTTTAGTTATTTACTAAAGTGCCATTGTGAATTAAAGCTATATTGCTTTAAAGCTATATGTGTGTGTGTGTATGTATGTGTGTGCATGGCGTACTTCTACCTAAGTCGGCTAGAATTCATTAATGCTTTGGACAAGTGCAGCGCACATCTAGGAAAAACTGGTGTACAACTTGTATTTACCGGCTTCATTTATTTCGTGACTAAGTACGGCGCAAAAAAGGATATGTGCGGCTCACTTCTTCAGAATCTTGGATTTTATCTTTGATCTTTGTGTAACTTGACTTCCATAGGGTATAAACACTTGTATTTGAATCACTTTGAGCTTGGACTATCTTAAAGTGAACCTGCACACACATTTGATACTATTAAGTATCAAAAGTTCACAAGAAATGATATAAATATATACAATAACATTGCCTAAAACATGTATAATTAAGGCATTATCAAATCCTTCCACACTTAGCTATTGCTTGCCCTCAAGAAATCAAAGCGAGAAAACAAGATTCATTTATCGTGGACGTGGAGAAATTAGCTTTTATTTGACAAGTGTTTAACTGGTTTTATAACTTTTCAGGCATAGACATATAACATAAGCACCTCACATAATGGATATGATTTATTTATTCACACAAGTCACTCATATAGGATTTTATATTGTGAGATCACTTAATTTTGCACAAAAATAATCTAGATAGCTAACATATGCTTGTATAAGACACATAAACATAACCGATGAGGCGTGAGCATCAAACAAAATCTCAAAGAGGTAAAATGTTAACTATGATGTGGGTGAGTATCGGATATATCATGATTTCATGTGCCAAACCAAAGCCTTATAACAATATAACATATATATCTTTTTCTCTTTTTTTAAATAATAAAAGGAAATAACAATGATAACTAAGGCTGGCACAGAACTGAGATGTTGAGCTTTTTTGTACTTGGGAAATTTCAGCACTAAGAGCGAATGCTACAGATAGCGGGATAATATGGAGATTATTTTACCTCTTATCATATGAAATTGTCTATAAATTTATTTCACTACGGTCTAGTAAATGAGGATCAAACACAAGTTTTAGAGCTACTAAATTATCGGCACTCTCATAAAATATGCAAAAGATATGCATAAAAGGCTAAAATAAACCTCACAGCTTAGTGGACTGATTTTGTGCTAGTTATAATGTCAATCCGAGAAGGATTTGCCTTACTAAGTTTATACATTTTTTAATTTGTGGAAGAGAAACTATATATTAATTTTTATAAAATAACAGTTAAAATGTGACCAGATTGGAGGGCAAACATGGATGGATATATTAATTTTTCCTATTTGACTCCTCCTCCACACTTAAGTTGAACATTGCCCTCAATGTGAGAACTGATAAATATAAAAATAAGGAAAATTAAGGGAAAATGGTACTTCCGGGGGCATAAGAGAATGTAGCTGCGAGCGAGCTATCATTGAGCGAGCGCCATAATTTTCCGATTCTATGATATACTACCTGCAAACATAAACAAAAAGAACACACAAAAATAAAATATTTTTGGGGTTTTGATTTTTTGTTTTTTATGATATATATTACATGGGTCTCTTCTACACTTGAGTTGAACGCAGATGAAGCACGGGTTGCCTCTCGGGAAGCGCTTAATTTTTCAGAGTCATTAGCTAGACTCATACTTTGGTGGTTCATTCTCTGGGAAAGAAAGGATTGAGTTCTTCCCTCTGGTTATTATGATCATCTTCTTCATGATAGAGCTTAAGTCGATGGCCGTTAACAATAAACGTCTTGCCATCTTTACCATATAGTTCCACATATCTAGATGGATATTGATGTTTTACTACAAATGGTCCAAGCCATCCAGATCTGAGTTTTGGCTGTTTAAAATTTTCTTTTGAGTGGAATAACAACACTTTGTTTCCTTTTTTAAACTCTTTTCTCATTTTAAGTTTTCTGTCATGCCAGACTTTGGTTCTTACCTGGTATAGATGAGAGTTTTCATATGCATGATGGCGGAGTTCGTCTAACTCGTGTAACTGAAACATTCTTTTCTTACCGGCTGCGATGAGATCGAGATTACAGTTTTTTAGTGCCCAATATGCACGATGTTCTATTTCAACCAACAAATGATAGTTTTTACCATATAGAAGTTTATATGGTGTGGTTCCGGTAGGTGTTTTATAAGCGGTTCTGAATACCCACAGAGCATCATCAAGTTTTATTGACCAAACAACTAGATTTTCTTTCACTGTTTTTTCAAGGATTCTTTTTAGGGCCCTGTTTGTATTTTTAACTTGTCCGCTTGTTTGAGGATTATAGGATGTAGAAAAACGGTGAGTGACACCATATCTTTCCATGGTTTTTTTCCATTATTTTGTTACAGAAGTGAGCTAGTTCCTTGGTCGCTTATGAGGGCTTTGGGCATTCCGAAATGACATAATAGTTTTTCAGAAATGAAATAACAACTCTGGCATCGTTAGTCGGTAAAGCTTGAGCTTCGACCCATTTAGATACATAGTCGACAACGACTAGGATGTATTTGAATTTGTATGATTTTGAGAATGGTCCTTGATGAGGTGTCATTTTATACACTATTTCGGAGTCATTTAACCCCCTAAATCATGCAAATACGCCCAGATTATGTGCTTAATCGTTTGTTTTTGTATTTTTAGCACTTGGATGACATTTGGAGGAAATACACGTAAGTTGGGCTCATTTGGAGAAGAAACGGACGAGATTACGGATTTGCACCAAGATTCACTAAGAAGTATTGTTCTCAGAGCGTAGAGACGGCATCGCAGGCATAAAGTGACGCCATCGTGATCTATCTAGTGACGGTGTCTGGATATTGGCGACGGCGTCATAACGTAGCTGACTTAAAGTGGATCTAGAACCATCTACGTAGCGACAACGTCAGAAGCATCAAGCGACGTCGTCGCGTCGATTTGCCTATATATACAAAACCGTTTTTAGGGTTTTGGTGTGTAACTTTTGGGATAACTTTGTATAACTTAGGGAGACAAACCCTAGTCCTTATAGCAGCTTCATAGGTCGTTTTTAAGGCCTCAAAACCCTATTGTACTACCTTGGATCCATGTTTTAATTCAAGTAAGGTTATTTATCATTAATAATTCAATATGTCTATGTGTTGTATGATTGATTTATCTTATTACTTCCTTTATAACATGCGAAGCTAAACCTTTCTTGGTATTTGCTTATGATTGCATGAAAGTCGGATTGTAGATCCTTTTACTGTTGCTTCTTGTTGATGAATGTGTGCGTTAGGCCTTAGAAAACCAGCTTTTATCTGTATCGTTGTTGACACATCTATGGAAACGCGAGTGCGTAGAAAGGATACCATAGGGTAACAGTCTTCATACTACCTTGCCCCTTTTGTGGTTGATCCCTCCTACAATTGGTATCAGAGCAAAGGGTGGATTCGTGATTGATTATTGTGGTTAATTAGCTCAAATTCGTGGCTTATTTTGTGCTCAAAATACCCACGGCTCAAAATTATTTTTTAGCTTATTTGGTTAGTTAATCTTGTTGTTTTCTTGTCCTACATATAAAGAATGTTGTATTGTTGCCATTCCATGAGTTACACAAGCCTCTAGTTCGAAATCTAGCTTAAAAGATTCGAATTTATTTGGTGTTCTTCATGGAGAGTTGCCTCATTATTGAAGATCCACAAAGAAAAACAAGTTAAGGTGTGTTTAAACTTCGAATACACACTTAGAATTGAATGTTTCTAACCTAATTCGTGGCTAGAAAGCTAAGTTGGGATTATTTTGCCCAAATCGTCCTAGTGTTCGCAGAAAAATATTCCTCTTTGCACGAATTTTTCCAGTCTTCTCTCTCTCTCTCTCTAAAACTTCTTTCTCTCACTAAAACTCTTGATCACTAACATATTTAGATCTTGTTTCAAGTGATCTAATCTTATCTTCTTCATCTCATCTCTCCTCTCTATCAAGTGCAAGAGAAGAACACTTGTATTCGTCAAGAAACAAAGTGTTGATTAGTGATCTATCCTCTCTTCTTCTAAGTTCCAAACCTCCATTGTATTTATCTTGTGTATTTGTATGATTCAGATATTGTGTAGATCTGATAGTGTATATCTTATGAGTGTGTATATCTTGTGAAGTGGTAGATTGGTTCTAGCTAAGATTAGGACTCGACATCTAGCTTAGTGTCAGAAAATAACGTAAGTGATGTGTAAACGGTTTTCTCCGCCTAAAGGGAGCTTGTTGACATAGTGAAATCTCGAGTCGGATACTCGGGGAGTGGAGTATGTCGAAGAGGTGCTTTCTAACCACTATAAAATCTTGGTGTCTTGGTTTGGTTGTTTCTTTCCTTATCTCTTTACATTATTATTGTTGTTATCTAGTTTTAGTTTAGATAGTTATTGCTTGTTCATATTGTGAATTGGTTAAACATATAACTTGGATCTAAACATTTTTGAAAGCAAACTTTTAAAAACAAAAATGAACCTATAAACTATTCACCCCCCTTCTAGTTCCCACAGTGGTAGTGTTTCCGCCTTGTCTAGCTGGCGATGATTCCGTCTTTATAAACGGGTAGTTCTTATAAACCCGTGACATTTCTATCTCTCCTTTCTATTATAAGTCTATATGTACGATGAGGGCATTGTACATCTCAAGTGGGGGGAAGGGAGATAGAAATGAGGTATTTGGTAAGATTATGTGCTAATTTGGCCCAAAATTTTAAAATTTTTAGCACATAAATTTTATTTATTGTTGATGAAGGCCAAGTTAATGCGACTTTCTTGCCTAGTTTATGTGATTATGAGTAGGGATTAGCACGGTCCAAGGACCGGACCGGACCGGCCAAGACCGGACCGGACCGAGGACCGAGTTTGTCCAAAATGCCGGACCGAGGACCGGACCGAAATGGTACGGTCCGGTCCGGGTTGGTCTGGTCCGGGTCGGTCTTCGGTCCGGTCCTACACGGCATAATCATCGGGTTTTTGGTCGGACCGAGCCGGACCAGACCGGACCGAGACCGAAAGTAACAAAAACTCCGGACCGAGGATCGGACCGAAATACGTTTCGGTCTCCGGTCCGGTATGCTCACCCCTAATCATGAGGCAATACATTACATCTCATACGCATTAACTCGTGTATTATGAACACCCCTTGACTCTTGACCCTCATTTTTACCTTATGGGATTTGAATGCGACCAGTGACAGGGAGATTGTGGACTTAGGAAACTATTTGTTTTTTGTTTTTATTTAACACCAATTAATGTTCACCCATGCCTAATCTAATTCGTGGCTAGAAAGCTAAGTTGGGATTATTTTGCTCAAATCGTCCTAGTGTTCTTGGTGGAGAGTTGCTTATTTAATTATATCTCTAGCCGGCGGTTTGGAAGCATAGGGACAAGATCCACGATTTAAGGAAAAGTGTCACGGAGGTTTGACTAGGTCAACGGCGAGTTGCTTAAATAATTAATTTATTTTGGCAGCGAGTTGCTAACTTTCGTGGCGAGTTATACAGGTTGGAGGCGAGTTGATTATAATATTGTCCAAATTCAAACGTTACTCTGCCTAAAATAAAAACCCACGGCGAGTTGTTTAAAATATTCTACGCGGCGAGTTAAGGAAACTAGGCAGCGAGTTGCCATAACTAGCAGCGGTTTGATTATAAAATCAGGCGGCGAGTTGTGTAACTACACGGCGGTTTGGCAAATTATTTAGGCGGCGGTTTGAGTCAAAGGTCACAGCGGTTTGCTCAATTAAGCGGCGGTTTGCTTAAGGAATAGGCGGCGGTTTGCCTAGATCAGGAGGCGGTTTGCTTAACTTCTAACTACACGGACTTTGGACTTTAAAAAAAAAATCTTGGTGTCTTGGTTTGGTTGTTTCTTTCCTTATCTCTTTACATTATTATTGTTGTTATCTAGTTTTAGTTTAGATAGTTATTGCTTGTTCATATTGTGAATTGGTTAAACATATAACTTGGATCTAAACATTTTTGAAAGCAAACTTTTAAAAACAAAAACGAACCTATAAACTATTCAACCCCCCCCCCTTCTAGTTCCCACAGTGGTAGTGTTTCCGCCTTGTCTAGCTGGCGATGATTCCGTCTTTATAAACGGGTAGTTCTTATAAACCCGTGACATTTCTATCTCTCCTTTCTATTATAAGTCTATATGTACGATGAGGGCATTGTACATCTCAAGTGGGGGGAAGGGAGATAGAAATGAGGTATTTGGTAAGATTATGTGCTAATTTGGCCCAAAATTTTAAAATTTTTAGCACATAAATTTTATTTATTGTTGATGAAGGCCAAGTTAATGCGACTTTCTTGCCTAGTTTATGTGATTATGAGTTGGGATTAGCACGGTCCAAGGACCGGACCGGACCGGCCAAGACCGGACCGGACCGAGGACCGAGTTTGTCCAAAATGCCGGACCGAGGACTTTGGACTTTAAAAAAAATGTAATTTAGCGACACTTTTTTACGGAAAAAGTTGAGTAATATGTAATTTTTTATATATCCTTTCTAACTTATTTTTTACATCAAATTCAAATTTTGTTAATAGGGTAAAAAAAAATTCGATCGACACCTTTTTAGCGACACTTTTTGGCTCGAAAAATTAAATAAAATATAATTTTTTCTATAGCCTTTTTAGCTTATTTTTATACCAAATTTGTAATAAGGTAAAAAAAAAATTCATAATCCAACTGCGCCGAATTCCAAACAAATCATCAAACCATAAACCAAATCTAAAACCTTAACTCTTAAAAATTACGTGCAGGAAACTTTCTCATTTAAAAACGAAGAATATTTTTCACAAACGCTAGGAGACGCGCCGGGACTAACACTCGAGGTTTGTGCGTCTCCTTGGAATGTAAAATTTTGAATTTTTTTATAGTATTTCTGAAAAATAAAATGTGCAATGTTTAAAATTTGTAATTTTGTTGTAAACCTGCATAAACCTATGATTTAAACTGTCTGTATTTCCTCCTTCTTGGTTGTAAGTTGCTTGACTTCCTTTGTCTTTCTAATCCGCCTTGATCATTTCATTAGTTCTGAGGTCTCCATAGTTTGAGAATCCTTCTCGTTCTCCAAGATAAGCACCTGTTTTGACAATTTTGTACACATAGTCATCAATTCTTGTAGTTTCAGTCTACCCTCATCACTTCCATATGTGTAACCTCCTGAGAGAGGTGAATCATGGGGTGTGATTGGTACATTAGCCGTCAATTCAAATTGATGTTCCATCCTGCCCTTCCTACTTCCTAATGTGTGACCTTATGAGAGAGGTGGTTCATTGGGCTTTTCAAGCACTCTTTCAGACCTAGTCTGAGCAGGAGTACCCCTCATGGTTTCTTAGCTCTTGGGACTGCCACTTGTATCTATTCCCTAAGGAATGTCAACATTAGGCATTGTTGTGATTTGGGTCCTAATTATGTTATCACTGTCCTGTGCGCATATAAGCTAGCATACAGTATTGATGCCTGTTATCACTGTCACCCCATCTTATGGATAGCATCATTGCTCCAAGTCTTGAGGATACATAGTTGAGGTAACTTTAGTGTCCTTTGTGGTTTTTCTACGTGTTTGAGTCTTTCTTTTTCTTTGATATGTAGTTGGAGATGGGAGTAGTTGCTCAATGTAAGCTTCAGTTTGAGGTTTATGAAAAATTTGGTTGTGAAGGTGGGGGTGTGGGTTGGGTTCAGGGGGTGTTGCTGAACCTTTCACACCTTGGTGCTTGGTTTTGCCACCAACAAGTATACAAATAGTAAGCAAGCGTATTAATATTTGCATGGCGGTTATATTATTAGATAACATTATTAACTTTTGCTCCAATAACTTATACAATATAATGCCTCTAGGTCATCACAAGACCACTAGAAATAACTAAGATAGACATGTTAGATTTTCATGAGGATCCATTTCTAGGCATAGCCTATGAATAGATGTTTAAGATAATAATTAACCTCAAAACAAATACTAGTATAAATTTGAGATATCATATTATGCTTCAATTTCTCTAAAGGCTTCTCCAAACCATGGTCAAGCATCATCCACCACATGACAATACTAAGCAGTACTAACCAAGCCTAGCAGTATAAACTTTTTGTATCAGCAGTACAAAGTTTCTTCAATTAGAGAAAGCTAAGCCAGCAGTATTAAGTAAATGTTCATCATGTTTACCTTCCAATGCTATTCAAATTAGTATTATGTATAATCTATGGTTTCATACACCATTATACCTCCCCTGAGAACATGTGCTACAGATTAAGCATACAAATGCTTGCCACTAGAAAATTAAATCTACTCACATCAAAAGCTTTAGTGAGCAAATCAGCTACATTATTATCACGTGGTGTATCTTGACCATTTCTATCAATCTCTTCTCCTTGAGTCTCTAATGAAATGATGTCCGCATCTCTATATCTTTGTTTTATGAATGGTAGACAGGATTCTTGACAACACAAATGGCACTCTCATTATCAACATGAATCTTTATCTGCATAAAATTATATCCATAATCTAACATCTGATTTTGGATCTAAAGCACTTGACCACAGCAGTGAGAAGCAACAATATATTCAGCTTCAGTAGTTGAATTAGCCACTACAGTATGCTTTTTACATTGCCAAGAGATTAACCTTGAACTAAGAAATTGACAACCTCATGTTGTGGATTTTCGGTCCAAACTGGCACCTGCATAGTCACTATCTGAACAAGCTTCCAATCATAAAAGGGAGAGGTCCTTAGGATACCAAAGGCCCATTGGGTGTTGTACTTTAGGATCCTAAAGATCCTTTTTTACGCTTTCATGTTGGAAACTTTTGGTTGAACTTGAAATCTTAAGCATGCATAAACTGAGAACATAATATCTGTTCTAGAGGATGTAAGATACATCAATGACCCAATCATTGACTTGTATAAATGGATATCAACATCCTCACCATCTTCATCTTTTGTCAAAGCCTTGTTGGTTTCCATAGGAGTACTGGTTGTCCTTATACTAGAAAAACCAAATTTCTTCAGATTTTACCAACATACTTATCCTGACTAATGCAGATCCAGCTCTTTCTGCTTGACTGTAAACCGCAAGAAGAAAGTGTGCTCTCCCATTGAACTCATTTGAACCTGTTTTGTCATTATTTGCTCAAAAATCTGCACACAAGGGACTTTTAGTGAAACCAACGGATGATGTCAATCTAATATACTTGTACCAGTTGAATATCACCTTGACTCTCTTTTATGAAACAAAGTTTGTCAATTGTCCTTAAAAGAATCTATTGTCTATCAGATAAGGTAGAAGAGTCTCATACCAAGCTCAAGGAGTTTAGTGTAGCCTATATAGGGCTTTCTCCACCTTGTAAACTTTTTTTGGAAATTTTGGATCCACTAAAAAACCTGAAGGTTGGCTAACATATACCTCCTCTTCAATATGTACCATAGAGAAAGGCACTTTAAACATCCATCTAATACACAACAAAATTCATGAATGATGCATAGGCCAAAAATAACCTGATTGCTTTAAATTGGCAACAGGAGCAAATATCTCATCATAATCAATGCCTTCTTCTTGTTTGTATCCTTGTGCTACTAGCCTAGCTTTGTTTCTGGCTACTATACCCCTTTCATCTTTCTTATTTCTATACACCCACTTTGTATATAGGCTTTCTTGCCATAGGTAGGTTAACTAATTTCCAAACCTTCTGGTTTTCACTGTAAAGCAGCTCTTCTTGCATTGCTTCAACCCCGCTTTCATCATCAAGGGCTTGAGCTATCTTTGTGAGTTCTTACTGAGAGAGGAAACAGGCAAATAAGCAGTTTTGGAAATCTTTATGATTTGTCCTTTTCTGTTTTTGGATGTAGCTTATCATAGCATGTTCTCCAGAATTCTTCTTTGACATGCCCCGTGTTTGTACTGCTGATCTTGGATCTCCTATATTTGATTCTTTAGGATGTAATAGAGTGTTCTTCTAGTTGTGGGGAATAGATGTCAATAGTTGAAGGTTCATGTTGTTGAAATCAGCCTCTGCACCCATAACTTGATCAGCAAAAGGAGAATTGTAAGTGTCCAAATCTTCATCATCAAATAAGCACTGACAAAAAATGCCTAGTATTTTGACTTTCTGCAGTATCCTCCAAACAGCATGAGAGGATCATCTGGAAGATCTGGACATTAGAGGAAAAGGATCTACCAAGGCGATAACAAATGATGGTCAGCATCATTTGAAGTTCCTGGTGCCTAGGAGCATTAAACTGGTGATGCTAACAATATTAAGCGGTTAGTTCTGCTGGCTTTAGATGCTTCCCTTAAAGAAGCTCCCTATTGCATTGTGCTTTAAACTCTTTTCTAACAGCATCTGATTGCTCTGAAGCCTCCTTCTCTTGATCCATCATCTTATCAAGAACATTCTTTAAGGCTTGTTCATTCTCACTTGGGGTTTTTGTATCAGAGATTCACAAGCAGTATCATAGCTTGTATCAATTTTCATTCTGAGCTCTTGCAGCTTAAAGAGATAGAAGACCATAATGGGAACATAATATATTGTTGAGTAGACACATTCTTTTCTTCAGATTGTCCAGCATCAACACTTTGCTTCAAACCTGTATTACCATTAGCTTCTTGTGGACCTGCATTTTTGTTAGTTTGATTCCCTATAGTAACTGGTTAATAAAGCTAGTTAGGTCCTTGTCCTGCAACATTTGGTTTATTTTCAAGAAAGTTTACATGCAGATTCTCTTTAACTTTTCTAGTTTGAGAATTAAATACTCTGAAAGCTTTGCTATTTACAGAGTACCCCACTAAAAACCCTTCTTTAGCCTTCCTATCAAATTTGCCTAAAGGGTCTAGGGTATTTAGGATAGTGACAGGACATCCAAAAGGTCTCATGAAACTTATGTTTGGTGGTCTGCCAATTATAAGTTCATAGGGTGTCTTGTTATGAGGCTTGGTCACTAAAACCCTATTCAGAACATAACAAGCAGTATTAACTGCTTTAGCCCAAAATACAGTAGGTAGAAGTGAGTCTACTAGCATAGTCCTAGTTGCCTCAATTAGAGTCCTATTCTTTCTCTCAGCAACTCCATTTTGTTGTGGAGTTCTGGCAACACTAAATTCCCTTTTAATCCACAGAATTCATTCATTTCCTTGTTTTTGAATTCTGTCTCATTATCACACCTGATTACTTTAACCTTATAGTTTAATTGGCTTTCTATTTCTGTCATGATCAATCTGCTCTAGGTCTTCATCATCTAGTTGTGGACTATTTGACTGATTAGCAAAGAATGAGAACATTAGATCATTAGTATATGATGATGAAGAGGCTTGTCCCTGAGAATTATGGCCTGATGCAGTAGAAACACCATTAGCAGTATTAATTTCATTACTGCTGCTAGTGTCTTCTGCAGAGAGAAAGGCCACATTCTGAGAGTTTGAAGATGATCCAGAGGAACCTTTGATATCAGCTTCAAACACTTTTAGGTTATTGTATAGATCATCAATATCCAAATCATCTATACCATCTTTGTTCCTCATAATCAAGGCTATATTATTCCATGATGAAGGTAGAGCTCTTAAAAATTTCTGATTTGCATCTTCATTAGGAACAGCTTGCACCTGAATTCTAGAAGGCTGATAAGTTTTGAAACCTATCATAAGCTTTTATCTAAGCCTTTGTGTAAGATACATAAAGTTTTCAAATTGTTGCTTCAAAACATTCTTCTGCATCTTCTTAGGATTCAACATTGCCACTAAATCTACTCTTGATAGAGCCTTACAGAGACTTTGCATCCTTTATTCCATGAAACCTCAGTTGATACTCATCAGGAATAGCCAAAAGCTAAATGCTTTTAGCTTTTCTTTCTCTTTGTCTTTGTAATAGTACTTGAGCAGTCTTTGGAGGTACTTCAGTTTCAACACCATTTTCATCAGTTGTTACTTGTATAGGACCATCACCATTCAAGATCACTTGCCACAAACTATAATCTGTGTTAGTGAGATACTGCTCCTATTCCTTATGCTCTATAGGGATTATTCACCCCTTCTTGCGGATAGGAAGTTTTTACAAGTAGTCACCATTGGAGAGATTCTATGGTGTATTTGTGTTGCAGGTTCTTCACAATCATTGTGAATTTTAGAAGAGATATAGGGGGATCTTATAAAGTTCTTCTTTTTCAGAGTTTTTCACAAGCTTGATACCACTTGTGAAGTCCCATTGAAACGGTTCTTCTTTAGCCTTGTTAAATTCAGTTTAAACTTGGATAAATCCAAACTAACTTATATGAGAAAACAATGATTGTGAATGCTAACAAGTTATGCGGAAATCTAACTTGCAATACTAAGAAGAACAATGAATACTAAACTTGAATATATTGATTGCAAATATTCTAACTATGAGATATGTGTTTTCTATGAAGATTTATATCTCTAACTATGTCGTAAGGTTCCTTTTATACACTAAGGAAAACCCTAATGGGCTTACAAAACACGTTTAAATGATCATGCGTATCTATTCCTAATATATCTCATGCATATCACTTAAGCAGTACTACTCTTTATACTACAGATACTAATAATACTAATACTAGCATTTAATAACGATCTATCAGTTTGTACTGGTAGTACTAACTATAACTAACAGTACTAACTATTACAACTAGCAGTAATAACGAGTTAGTTTATTTTCTTCAGTCTTTAGTAGCAGTATCAATCTTGAACCAGCAGTAGTAAAGTAGTACTAGCAGTAGTAACTCAAAATTCCTAATAGGTACTTCTATAGAACATTAGGGATAATGTTCAACTTAAATGTAGGGGAAATAAGCCTTTGAAACTATTCTTTCATTTGGTCATTTGCTTGTTCCTTAAAATGATGGGTAATATATCGAAACATAGCATAAAAAGGTAATTTTGACCAAAATTTAAAATTTTTGTATGACACATACCAACGAAAATCGAGTATTAATAGCATCTCATGGATAGGAATGTGTATGACTAGCATAAAAACCCTTAAATTCCACCTAAAAATGTGAGGTTCGCCTTTAGATCTTTAGGAATTCGTGAATTCATTATGATATCCAAGAGTGAATTTATATCTTTAGCTTTCTAGAGTTAAGGTTTGAATGCATTCATATGTGTTTATTTCGTCGTTATGGATGTGTACGTATGGTCTTTGTCGCCTTTTCTGGAGCATTGGTATCGGTATTAAATTATATGAGTGTACCGATAGTATATAAAATTCTAGAACTTGTTTTTATGATGCATCCCGAGACCGCATAGTAAGTATTAGGATTTGCTAGATAGAGGCACTAGGATTAACCCATGTTTTAAACATGTATCTGTTATTATGGTCACACCAGTTATATAACTATCCCAAACCCTTGCCATGCACTCATTTTAGTGCAGGATACCCCTAGTACAACCCTCTGAGCCTATCCTTTTTCATAGTTCTCGTAATTTTTTGGTTAAGCCGGACTATTAATGAAGAGCATTGTCACCCATAAACCAATTGTTACACCCAAATCGCCTTAGCCTACCTTGTATGTACTCACATTTAGTACATTATTCTTTTAGCCCAAGTTAATTATTTGAGTATACTGTTGCTAAGTCCTTATCCTTGTAAATACAGTTTTCGGACGATTAGGATTCATGGTGGTATTCATCTTATGAAGAATTAGGGAAGAAGTACTTTATTATCCCCGATAAAGCTCAATAAGCTCCATGTTATTTTGATCCATCTCAAATCGGGTCATTAGTTAGATTGTAAATAATCGAGTATGTAAAAGTTCAAGTGTAGGGGTGTTACCCATGTAAACACCCATGTTGTATTATATGTTTAAGCAATGGCAGGGCAAAAGTGTACAAAAAAATGTATATAAAAAAAGAGAAAAAAAAATGTACGGGCTGCCATTTGCTTATGTTATGTTTATCATAGAGTCAAGAAAAGAAAAATAAATAGATAGATGTAGAGTTTTGTAGAGTTTATATATCTTGTCCGAGTCTCTGGCTTAGCAACCAAACCAACATGTATTCTTATAAATAATTAGCTAACCTTTTCTACTCCAAATTCACCTCAAAGTCCTCCACACAAAATGTTCCCATCCGTCTTCGCTTCCTTAATGTTATAATTCCACCTACATCCCTCAACACCTTTAAAAGACCTCTTAGATATTAATGAAGAATGCTTGCGCCTAGCGATGGAGGCTTGATCCTTTACCAAGCTTATGGTAATTTATATGCTATGACAGGTAATGAGTGTTGATTATATGTTTCCCCATTTTGTTATAATTTATTATACATCGAGTGAAAGAGAGAATCCCAAACACTTATGTGAGGTGCTAGTATATACTTTTTGTACTTTTAATTACGAGGTCTAGAAGATTGTGTTATAAAATACTTTTAAAGAGTAGGTTAAATGACCCTCATATTGCTATTGTCTAGGTAGAAAAGCCCATTTTGGCTTGAGACAAGCAAATCTCAAGTGTATGGGTATTTGATGAGGTGTCATTTTATACACTATTTCAGGGTCATTTAACCCCCTAAATCATGCAAATATGCCCTACGTGCTTAATCGTTTATTTTTAGGTTTTTAGCACTTGGATGGCTTTTGGAGGAAATACATGTGACTTGGGCTCATTTGGAGAAGAAACGGACAAGATTACGGACCTACACCAAATCTCTTGAAGACTTATGCATACAATGGCTGGAGACGACGTCTCGCAGGTAAAGCGAGCGGTTCGTGATATATTTGTGACGGGTCAGGACAAGGCCCGACTTAAAGAGGAATCTCAGAATATTTCGTTAGCAAAGGCGTCAGATTACAAAGTGACGCCGTCACGTCGATATCTATATAAATATAAAGCCATTTTTAGGGTTTCAAGTGTGTAACTTTAGGATAACTTTGTAAAAACCTAGGGAGACGAATGCTATTCGTTTTAGGAGCTTTATAGGTCATTTATAGGGCCTCAAAACCCTATTTTACTACCTTGAATCCATGTTTTAATCAAGTAAGGTTATTTATCATTAATCATTCAATATGTCTATGTGTTGTTTGATTGATTTATCTTCTTGCTTTCTTTATAACATGTGAGGCTAAACCCTCCTTTGTATTTATCTATGATTGCATGAAACTTAGGTTGTAGATCCTTTTGATGTTGCTTCTTGTTGATGAATGTGCGCATTAGGCTTTAGAAAACCAGCTTTTGTTTGTATCGCTGTTGATATGTCTAGGGAAACGCGAGTAGTGTAGAAAGGATACCATCGGTAACAGTCTTCATACTACCTTACCCATTATATGGTTGATCCCTCTTAAGTTATTTCACATGCATTTAATATACTCTTAGGGGCCTTGTAATAGTCTTCATACTACCTTACTTGTGCGTTGCCTTAGCGGAATATTAATGATGGGGGTTGTGTAATCCGGTTCATGCCTAAGGAAATACTTACACAAATCATCACAAGTGTGACAAAGCAACGGATCTAGGAGAAGTGATCTGAGGAGTAGTACATGATTAGGTAAATACATTTGCTTATCATAAAGTTATCACCAGTAGAATAGATATTATTTAGTTTAGTTATTAGTTAAAACATAGCACAACCTCTCAAACCCATGATTTACCTGCTTTCTTATAAATAAAAAAACACAAAAATAATCTTCTCTCAACCCCTAGAATTTTGTTAGACCGTGATCAAGCCTTCCATCCTATTCCCCTAAAGAACGATAACAAACCCCCGAGTTTTGCCTATATTTCATACAACGATTAGTACACTGCCTAGGGTTTGTAAAACTTCTGTGATGTCTTCGCAACCCTCCACATTAGCAATAAATCCTCAAAGGTTAGGTGGATCAAGTTTGCAGATGCAGTCATAGGAACATGCGTCAAAAATAATATATAACACATAGAAGGGAAACATAATACCCTTGATGATTCTCTCTCAAGACTTGTTAACCTTTGTTTTGCAGAATGCACAGGAGAAATGAAGCAATTACCAGCAGCAACTCTTTACTCAGTGGAGGAAGTTCTACAGTCCCCCTATGCCTTTTAGAAGAATATGAAGATCACTTGCAAAGAAGTCATGAAGATTTCCAACCACTTCCAAGAATCTTCACAAAAGCTATCTTCACACATGAAGAACCAGGAGCACTATACAGACATTATCAGCTCAAAGCCAATCAAGCCCCAATCAGAATGGATAAATCTAATGCATGGAGAGCAGTCGCCCAAGACATTAAAGTCTCAGCAGCAAAGGAAGCAGTCAGAGCCATACAAAGCCTACAAGCAATCATACAATGTAAGGCCCAAATCTGTTTTGGAATAATCCACTAAAGATAAAACCTATCGGTCATGACCAAAGAGAATTGTCAGACAATACAAAGAAAGGCACACAAGAATCCTCATTGAACTGGAAGCCCTTGCACAACGACTGGGCCACAACAACATCTAAGCCCAAAGAAGTCCAAGCCAACAACCCAAAAGATAACAAGTGCCGCTATAACAGGAAAGGATTTCTAGAAGATGATGACAGCAGTGACGATTCAATTTTTATTGTGGACCCGGGATGGGATGATTATTGTCTGCAAGAGTTAAAATTGAATCGTCCTGTTCTGTGTTGTCCTAATGCTCGAAGGGCCCGCGTGTAATAAATATGTCGGCTATCTTTATGAATTTTTATGTGAATTATTATGGTGGGCCAATGTAATAAAAATAAATAATGGTCCAAGAATATTCCTTGGCATATGCCATGGTTTATTCTCTAGAATATGTCATATGCTATAGTTTATTTCTTGGAATATGTTATATGCCAAAGCATATTCTCTAGTTTATTCTAGTTTGTTAGCCTATAAAAGGCAGTTGTATTTTGTTGTAACGATCATCGAAAACCAACCTACCTAAAAACCACTACTACCACCATTGTAAAATTATCAAGCTTCCGTAGTGTTTAACAAAAAGGTGTGTTTTAAGTACTTGTACTTTAAAGTCTTAGATTTTGAACTTTGGTACAAGATAAAAGTTTCTGGGATAACAAAATTTTCATCTATTGCACATTTCGCTATGAAGGAGAAATTTAGGCAGCATTTTGTTTCCTTGAGATGTAACAAATCGCTGTGGAATGTGTAACCTGTAATGTCACAAATCGCTGTCTAAGGTATTACACAAATCGCTATATGAAGAAAATGCACATTTCGCTAAACAGCATGCACATTTCGCTGAACTTCATACACATTTCGCTGAACATCATACTTTTTGCACATTTCGCTATTCTTCATGCACAAATCGCTAAACATCAAACTTTTCCAGATGATAACTTTCTAAATCTCTTAAAAAATACTTTTTGAGCGATTTTGATCCAAACCTTTTGTACTTCTTACTAAATCTAGCCTAAATCTATCATAAAAACACAAACTTTAACATTTTTATCATCAAAAAAATTCCACTTTTTGTTATGAATTTCAAATAGATTTTTTCAAAAACAAAAATAAGCTAAAAACTAGATAAGCTAGATTATTGGAAGACTAAAATAAGTTGTTTGACACCTACAAATAAGCTAGAAACACACACTATAAAAAGCTTAAAAAACAAAAAGCAAACTGTGGCTCAAAAACTCTAAAATGGTGTTTTTTTTCAAAAACCATGACTCAAAAACTTCCAAAACCCCTTGGCGATTGATACTACATGTTAACCCAAATACGTAATCCATAACACAACTAATAGGCATACCAAATAAGCACTTAAATAAACAAACCATATAAAGAGAAAAAGGGAAAGAAAGGTTTAGAGAGAAATCTAGAAAGAGAAAGAGAGGTGGATGATTACACATAGAACAAATGGCAACCAACACCCTTTCCATGTGTGGAGAGGGTTCTATTTATAGTCCAAGCTAACATGCTAGGCGTGTGGACTCCCATCTTGGGTCGGGCTTGTCTTCTGTTGGGCTTTGAGCCTGAAACATGGACAATATTAGCTTAAAGTCCAAGCTTGTTAAACCCGACTGTTGAAATCTAAAGGATCGTTGTAAGCTCAGATTGGTTAGATCTTAAATATCTAGGGATGAACAATACAAAGAACAATAGATGCACAGCGGATTTTACCATTAAGAATATTCTTATTATTGGTCTAAACAAGGTTTCATCATAATCTTTATTACATTGACTACATCAAGCTCAATTCTACCTTGATCAATGGTAGAACAGTATTATCTAAAGCTATTACAGGAATACAAAGATCCTTGAGGCCTAAAATACAATAAACCCCCCTATCCCTACTAAGCGTATCCTTAGAGGAACTGACGCCTAAAACACACACACACTTTCCTGGTGTTTAAATATTTGACACACAGAAAATAACACGACCTATATCTCTTTATATAATAGAGATATTAGGTTTACAAATGATAAGTTGGAATAAAAAAAATCTTCCTAACTTTTATAATTATCTTCTAGGAAATCTTCTGTAATCTTCTATCTTTTGAAGAATTCCTCCTTTATCTTTTAAGTCCTTCATCTTTCATATATTTTGTCTTATCAACTCAAATATAATTCCCAACACTGACTAGCCTATTACAATACAAGACTATTTATGACTAAGATGACCGATAACATTCTTGTTTGACTTATATAAAAATAAGGCTAACACCTCCCACGTGTCCTCCTTTCACCATGGATTATCTAGTAGACTATATAAGTCATCACTAGATCTATTTACATCTCACTTAATATTGTTAGCCTTGTAATCCTATGTGTTTGAATGATAAAAATTTCTTGCTTGAAATGATTTGATTGTGTATGTGCCTCTTGTTCAAATATGCTCAACAAAATGTAATTGGAGTCATGAATAACTATATATATAAACGTTAAAATATGTATATGAATATATGCAACTATGTACAAAGTCACAATTATTCATATTTGTACTCATCCATGTTTCCAAGATCCCAAATGGTAAGTTAACTCATTTTAGACTTGCACATGTGTATATGTTTGTTGCTTGTGTTGTCTTATGTTTGCTTGTTGCTAGATATAGCTAAGAACACCTCGAACATGATGCTCTTGACCCATGGATCTCTGCCTTGAAACAAGGGGGAGCAACGATCTAGGAGGCACGAACAATGGTATCTTTTCTCTCTTCTACAAAGATATCAACCTTCCAATAAAAGACAAAGATCCTGCCTTCTTGATTTGACAAAAGGGGGAGAAGGAAAGCAAAGCTAAAGAGATTATGATTGGGAAAAGCATGCAATTATGGAAGCAAATAGCTATAGTGCACATGGGAAGAAAAGCTAAAGAGCTTATGATCGGGAAAAGCATGCAATTACAGAAGCAAAGAGCTATAGCGTACATGGGAGTAGACTAGCTATGTAAGGATCACAAGTGAAGACAATGTTCAAGCTTCACCTAATTGCAAGGCCAATATCAAGACGCAAACTACATCAACGGCGGTCTTCATCTTCGCTACGTTTGTAATTTTATTTGCTTTCTAAAATTTTATTTGTCATCATCAAAAAGGGGGAGATTGTTGGTGCAACATTGACTAGGATCTCCTTTATGTTTTAACGATGACAAATAAATGTTCGCAAACGTAAAATAACAAACGATAGCCAAAATTTAGAAAAAAGGATTCAGGAATCTGGCGCGCTGGGCACGCGTCAGCGCGTGGCCAGCATGTAACTCGCGAAGTTTGTTTTTACGGATTTTGCAATGTCGGCTTTCCTCTTACCCAACATATGTGGAAACTTAAATAAAGGTATGTACATGATATTTAAGCAATTAGGAACACTCCAAATGAGGATTAGACTTAGAGAGGAGCAAAAAGGATCCTCTCATTTTTTCTATAAAACGCCAAATCTCTAATCTTTTATCAAAAAGCCTCTAGCCAAGCCGTAAACTTCTTTCTTAAACCTAGTATAATCATGTTTTCAACATACCAACAAGCAAAAATATTCATTTTACATTAATCTGGATTTACGTTGTAACTAATCATGTAACGGGTTTTACTCCCTTAGTGGTCAAACTAAGTCAAAGGTTACTTTGCGTAAACACATCCTTTCCCGTTATGGGATATGCTTTACTTAATATGCAAAGCACTTAGCTTGTTTGCGTCAAGATGATTAGTGATCAAATCCATTATTGATTATTATGGATAAAAGTCTAAATGACTAATTGAGTTTTGTGGTATTTTAAAGTTAATCATACTTTGACTTTTCTCACTAATAATAACTCAGTAATAATAATGACATCTCAATAGAATGCTTGTTATAAGATGATCCAGTGTTTGAGCACTTTCAAGAATTCTTCAATGACAATTCATAATCTTTCAAAATTGTGTGCTCAACACTGTCTCAACCTCAATTTTATATTCATTTTACAACTTGGTATCATTTTTTTTAGTGTCAAACATATTTAAAATTGAGGGAGAGCAAGTTAATGTTCCATATAATTCATGCTGAAATAGTTTTCTCCATAGAATTTTCATGACAAATTTTAATCACCTAGTATTTCAAAACTAAGTGCATTAGTATTTAAAATAAGGGGAGAAATGTAATTAAAATATGATCTTGAAAATAATAAGTGATCTGAACGACTCACAGTGCTTTATAATCTTCAGGAAAGGTTTTATGGTTATGATCTTATACCCAACAACATCTTAATTCACGACGATTCTGAAGTCATAAGGTGGTTAGGTTAGGTATTAGTCCTATGATCCAACCAGAACCGGAGGGATCTACCCAAGGGCAATCCATAGTTAGAAATAGCAGTCCTTAGGTATGATTAGAGATAAATGAGAATAAGGGAATGATGCCGACTAGGATTGAGCTAACACTGGAACAATCATAACAAGGTGTTAGTAATGACGTCTTAGTAAGCATTGAAGGGGTTGAAGAATTAGAAAGAAATGTATGGATAAAGGGTGAAAATAAAGCAGCCCTTCACACACTTTAGGCAGAAACCAGGTCAATACATAATCTATCAGATTCATAAAGATGAATTCTGGTAATGAAGATAAGACATCATGGACCCAGTGATGCACTACACAACCCTTCCTGGCCATTCAAGTTTCTCTTAACAGATACTTGTCTCATTTGTCATGGAGATACACACGACTTCTATTGACTTTCTCACTTTAAGTTAGTTGATATTGAATAGGTGGCAGTCTGCTCTAGCCTCCGATTACTAAAACCAAAACGTACTAATCAAGTCTAGAGCCAAGAGATCAATAAAATAAATCTCATTAGGATACATTCCATGACAAACACTTGTTGAACATCATTAAGTTCGCAAGCTATTAACAAGAGTCCTACGCATTATCCTTGTGATTATGCCAAAACATCTGAGTGATACTATTTATTATTCATAGTGATGATGGAAATCCTTTCAAAGCCAACATCAAACAAGCTCTGCGGTAGGTGACTTACGAGATTCTATATGAATCAAACTTGTGATAACTGGATATCAATTTTGGTCTTGTAAATGAATTGACGGTTTAATTAGAAAGATAGTAACTATCTGATTCACTCTTACCGTGTTGTCTACTTTGAGACGCTCCGGTAACGAGAACGGCTAGTGCAGCTGCAAAACCCTGTCAAGAAGATTCATTTGAATTCTATCTAATCACATGTAGTATTTATATTGATTAACGGGGAACCGTGGTTATTGCAACCTTATTCGACGAAGTAACAAAGACACTCTCGTCCATATTTGTCGATTATCACTAACGTAAACCTGTAGGTTACACGGTGGTGGCGGTACCTCTCTCTAGCTGAGTCGGATTCATTACCACATGCTCATGATCAAACTACAAAGACATACTATAAGCATCAAGAAAGCTCATGAATTAAAGACAAAGACTTCCGCAAACTCTGATATTAAAAATCCCTCCTCAGAAACCAAGCTTGGGGGGAGATTATTAGAGAGCTTTCAAGATGATGCAAAGTATGAGCATGTTGGTCAAGACACAAGAGTGCAAGGTGGCAAAGACGATAAAGATAAACAAGGAAAAAATTTAAAGATATCAGAATCAAAGACGAAGTCGAAAGACAATGACAAAGGCTAAAGATCAAAGATCACATAGCATGAAGGAACAAGCCTACAGCATAATAAAGACCAAAGATTCAAGAACTCAATGACAAAGCAATCTCAATAAGTTCAAAGAAGCAAGATTCAAGATCTCACCTCATGAACTAAAAATATGTTTTTAAACATGGAAGCTCAGAATTTGCAGGAAGCCTCGCTTCAAGGGAGATTGTTAGCCTCAAAATATTAAGTCAAACAAGGAAGCTAGGCTAATAGTCATGAAATCTCGATCTTTACTTAATTATGTGTTGTAATAGGCTAGAAAGGATGTTAGATATTAGAAAAAGACTCGGTCACCCCGTGTATTTTACTGTTCATTATAGCTCGTAGTTTAATAGTTAAACGTACGACTTTCGGTATTGAACCATGTACTAATACCCGGTGTTTTGTAAGAACTATAAATACCTCTTCCAACTTTGGAAGAGGTAAGCATCAATTTATTTTACACACACTCTTAAGTGTGTTTTTATTAGTTTCTCTCTCAAACATTCTCTCTCTAACTTTCTCTCTCTAGATCTCTCTAGATCTATATATGTTTGTGTGAATTCGAGATTCTACAATTGGCATCAGAGCTACGTGTGGATTCGTGGTTGATTCGGGTGGTAAAACAAGCTCAAATTTGTCCTTAGTTTGGCTTAGAACAACCCACGGCTCAAAATTTTATTTGGGCTTGGTTGTTGGTTAATCTTGCTCTCTACTTGTTCTACACATCAAAAGGTTAGAGTGCTTCAAATTTCGTGTGTTAAACAAGCTCCTAGCTCGAATTATAAGCAAACAAAGTAAGGTGTTCTTCGTGGAGAGTTGCTTCGTATTTTTTGATCCAGGAAGAAACACATGTTATAGGAAGGTTAATCTTCATACACCATCATTGTATTACATGTTTTAGCTTTCTTTCGTGGTTAAAAAACCTAATATGGATTGATTTAAGTGAATTCGAGCAAGTGTTCTTCGTGGAGGTTTATGTTTTATATTATTTTTCTAGGCAGCGAGTTGACAGGTTAAGGGACAAGATCCTTGATTTAAGGAAAAGAGACACGGCGGTTTGACTTGGTCAAAGGCGGATTGAGTTTAATATTAAGAAATATTCACGGCGGTTTGCATAAAATGTGGCGAGTTGCTATGATTATACAAGGCAGTTTGACAGGTTGACAGCGAGTTGCTTATTATATTGAGATAAAATCAAACGTTATTCTGCCCAAATTAAAAACACACGGCGGTTTGCTTATTAAAACCCCACGACGACTTGTCTGAGAAGGCGGTTTGATTAGAAAGGTTGGCAGCGAGTTGTACAACTTGAAGGCGGTTTGAATAAAATATAGGACGGCGAGTTAGTAATAGTCTAGGAGGCGAGTTACCAACTGGCAGCGGTTTGCTTTATTTTATTGCCGGCGAGTTACTCAGTTTCAACGGCGGTTTGCTATATTTTATTGGCGGGGGTTTGCAATCACAGGCAGCGGTTTGATTTGGAAGCATAGGGACAAGATCCACGATTTAAGGAAAAGTGTCACGGAGGTTTGACTAGGTCAACGGCGAGTTGCTTAAATAATTAATTTATTTTGGCAGCGAGTTGCTAACTTTCGTGGCGAGTTATACAGGTTGGAGGCGAGTTGATTATAATATTGTCCAAATTCAAACGTTACTCTGCCTAAAATAAAAACCCACGGCGAGTTGTTTAAATATTCTATGCGGCGAGTTAAGGAAACTAGGCAGCGAGTTGCCATAACTAGCAGCGGTTTGATTATAAAATCAAGCGGCGAGTTGTGTACCTACACGGCGGTTTGGCAAATTATTTAGGCGGCGGTTTGAGTCAAAGGTCACAGCGGTTTGCACAATTAAGCGGCGGTTTGCTTAAGGAATAGGCGGCGGTTTGCCTAGATCAGGAGGCGGTTTGCTTAACTTCTAACTACACGGACTTTGGACTTTAAAAATAAAAAATATAAAAAATCTTGGTGTCTTGGTTTGGTTGTTTCTTTCCTTATCTCTTTACATTATTATTGTTGTTATCTAGTTTTAGTTTAGATAGTTATTGCTTGTTCATATTGTGAATTGGTTAAACATATAACTTGGATCTAAACATTTTTGAAAGCAAACTTTTAAAAACAAAAATGAACCTATAAACTATT
>BQNB010039815.1:31962-47839 GCA_026074375.1 Tanacetum coccineum | reverse complement strand
AATTATTGCATGGATTGATACTTAATTGCTTATATTTAGTTTTGCAGTAATTATGGTGCACTTGGTGAAGAATTGGCTCAAAGGCACACAGTTTGGAGCTTAAACAAAGATATTTGAAGAATACTGTTCTGACAACCAATACTCTGTATCCAATAAGGAAGATACAGCGTATCCATGCCTGCACTTCACCAAAATACCACGAAGACTGAAGTTTAATACGTCATATCCAGAAGACTTCTATACGCCGTATCCAAGATATAGTAAAAGAATATTCTGGAAGATATTGAACGTGATCCCTACTCTAAGAAACCCCCAATTCGCCTTATTGGAGGAGCCCAATACGGCGTATCGACCAATTTCCAGTGCCTATAAATACAAACCCTAAACTCATTTTTGGGGTGTGCTTAACCATATTGACGAAACCCTAACCACCAAGGACGATTTTCAGAAGGCAAGAAGAGCAATGAAGGTCGAGTAACGTACTCTATTCCATAGAATTCACTTTGTAATCTTAACATACTCTAAATACGCGTTCGTTATTTGGCATCATTTGTTTAACTCGGTTAGTTTGCCTTTTTCGTTCATCTATGAAATTTGTATGTGTTACAATGGTTAACGGCTAATACCGTTAGGTATTAGCCATGTTTATGAAGTTTTAATGTTTGGTATATGATTGTCGATTTCCTTAATTTATCATTGATTGTTCTTTATGTTTACCACATGATACTTGTTTACCTGCTTTAGTATGCGATCTTCCATTCAAACTTGCCTAGGTTAGGATCGAGGTTAGATCTCCATATAGTAATGCGTATAAGTGGAACGAGTTAGTCCGCAATAGATGGTGGGGTAGGATAGACAAAATCGTTCTAATTCCTAAGTATAGAATGGAAAATGTTAATACAAATATTCGCGTAAAAACGATATTTATATTTAATGATCTTCATGATTTGATAAAAACAAATATAATGTCATACTATGTAAAAGTTTACGTAAACAAGTTATTTAGTCGAAAGTTTACTTGACGACGACTAATCACTTAAGGTATGAATATGGCATTATTAAACATAGTTAATGATCAAAGAAAAATATTATTATTTGCATAAACTTTTTCTAATCAAATGGTTTATACTAACACATGATTAATTATAATCTAGTTATATTAATCATGTAAGATAAAATAGGATTAACCATAAGTGGAAACAATCTTTCCAAATCTAGAAAATATTTCCTTGTTAGTGTTAAGAAATATTTTCTTCTAGAAGAATATAATAAACTAATTTTATTAAGTACAAGACAATATCTTCTAAAGATTTATGGTTAATCACTAAACAACAAATGTTGTCCCAGCTCCTCCCACGGATCCACCAAATACAAAGGACAGATCCACCACTTGGAGGATCCGTGGATCCGTGCGACTAGCTGTTGGGAACAGCATTTGAATTTCAAAGGATGCCTATAAATAACACCCTTAAGTCTTCATTTTAGATAACTCTTGACAAATATTTTTACACATATCTTTTATCATTTTCATATTCTTTGATCATTATACTTGTTACATAATCCATTACAAGTGATCAACTCATTCCACTCTTTAGTGAAGAACACTTACGAAGACGTCAAGCTTCAAGTGTTATTAGTTTAGTTGTGTCATCACGATTGTGATAATCATTCATCTTGTATATCTTGTGTTATGTGTTGTGTGTATGATAGGTTAGTATTTAGGCCATAAAATACATTTAGATTGGTTCTATCTCAAAGTAGAACTTGGTATTTAGCTTAGTACCGTAAAAAGTGTAAGCGACGTGTACCGTTTTCTCTGTCTAAATGGAGCTTGTTGACATAGTGAAGAAAACTCTCAAGTTGGGTACTTGGGTAGTGGAGTAAGGCGAAGAGGAGCTTCGTAGCTGAACCACTATAAATCATTGTGCATTGGTTTGATCTTTCCTATCTCTACTCGTTTATATTTCGTCGATTAGATATTTATTTATTGCGTCGCTATCATATACACTTGTTGTTTCCACAATCTAAGTTTTATTTTTAAAAAGGAAAAAACTATTCAACCCCCCCCCCTTAGTTTCCACAATTGGTATCAGTAGCCAAGGTCACCCAATATCTTTAACGTATATTGTACATTAAAGCTTGAATCGATCTATGGATTCGGATAAATATCTAGAAGGGAAATCTATGCAAAGACCACCACTTTTCGAAAGTGATTGTTTTATATATTGGAAAAATAGATTTGAAACTTATGTGAAAGCAAAAGATTTAGATCTTTGGCATATTATCTTGAATGGTGATTTTCCACCGGTTGCCAAAAACGAAGTTACCCAAATTTTAGAAATAGTTCCTTTTGAACAACAAGATGATAATCTTAAAAGAAAACTTGCTAAAAATAATGAAGCTAAAATGGTTCTTTATAATGCTTTACCTAAAAAGGAATATGAAAGAATTTTTATGTGTAAAACGGCTAAAGATATTTGGCAATCATTGTTAATCACACATCAAGGTAATAGCCAAGTAAAGGATAATAAAATTGATCTTCTTGTTCAACAATATGAACAATTTACTATCCTTGAAGAAGAATCTATTGATAGCGGTTTTGCTAGATTTAACACTATTATTACTAGTCTTAAAGCTCTTGATGAAGGTTTCTCTAGCAAGAACTATGTTAGGAAGTTTCTTAGGGCTCTACATCCTAAATGGAGAGCAAAGGTCACGGCGATTGAAGAATCGAAAGATTTGTCATCACTAGCTCTAGACGAGCTTATCGGCAATCTAAAAGTACATGAAGTTGTCATGGAAAAAGATTCCGAAATTTATAGAGGCAAAAAGGAAAGGATTAAGTCCATTGCTTTAAAAGCTAAGAAAGAGTCTAGTGATGATGAAACTTCGACATCCGGAAGTGATGATGAAGAATATGCAATGGCTGTAAGGAACTTTAAAAAGTTCTTTAGAAGAAATGGTAAATTTCTTAGGCAACCAAGAGAAGAAAAGAAGTCATCCTAACAAAGGGATGAAAAGAAAGGAAAGAGTGATAGGAAATGTTTTAGATGCGGTGATCCAAATCATCTCATATGCGATTGTCCAAAACCACCTCGCAACAAAGATCAAAAGGCCTTCATTGGAGGTTTTTGGAGTGATAGCAAAAATGACGCCGAGGACAAAACAAACGATGAAACTTGTCTCATGGCTCACTCGTCAAATGAGGTAACTCTTAATTCCTCTTATTATTAGCGCATTAATGCTTCTTCTATGGATGATGATAGTATGCAAATAGAATACGATAACTTATGTGAAGTTAGCTTAAAAATCATTAACAAGAACAAAATTTTGAAAACTAAAAGAGATCTTTTAGAAAAAGAAATTTTAGAGTTAAATGATAAGATTAAGAAACTTGAAAGAAATAAGGGAATTGATGTTGTATGTGAATCGTGTCAAGAACTTAAGTTAGAAAATGTTAAACTAAAAGAAACTCAAATTAAGTTCGTCAAATTTGATAAAATCGCTAATTCACTTAAAGAAATGTTAAGTAGTCAAAAGACATCTAGTTGTAAAATTGGTTTAGGATTCGATAGTAGTAAAGCGTCGACAAGCAAAACTAAACCCATGACTTTTGTTGGGTCGTCCACTAAAAATGAGACCAACGAAAAAAGTGGCAGAACACATTTTTAGTCCACCCTTGTCATCGAGATTGGATTTTGTCATTACTAGGAAGAAACTAATACATAATAGGATTGATGAGTTAAAGAAACCATCTTTAAAACTATCTCTTAAAAGCGCTTTAGGTTTTGTCAAAACCGAGTCGAGATCAAAAACACATCCGCCTAGAAGAAATCATTCTTATCAACCAACCTAGAAAAACTCTAGAGAACCATGATAACGCCTAAATTATACATGTTTTGGTGGCGTTATTTATATATATTTTATCATTTCTCGTGAACTTTCGATACTTAATAGCATGAAATATATGCAGGTTCACTTAAAGACATCCCAAGCATAAAAGAAGTAAAGATCAAGTACTTATACACATTAGGAAGCATGAAACAAGAAAAGCTAAAGTCTTAAGCTGGAAATTGCCAGTGTGCGCCGCACTTACCGTATGTGCGTCGCACTTCTCTCTAAAGTCAAAAGAATTAAAAGCCTGGTCAAAAAAGTGCATTAACTCACCAAGTATGCCGCACCTACAACTTTGTGCGCCGTACTTCCCATCCCACTATGCAAAAATTAATAAACACAATAAATGATATCGCATTAACTCGCCGCACTTGAGAAATTATGTGCCGTACTTTTACCCCAAATCCAGCCTATAAATAGTGGACGAATTTTCACCACAACTCACTCATTCTTACACATTTCTCTTATCTCACACACACTCCCTTTCCCCCTTATGATATCCTAAACATCCTCCAACATTTTCCTAAGCCTTGAAACACCACAAACACCACACCTTTTGAAGAATCAAGATCAAACCACCAAGAACGAAGAAGAATATTATCTAGTTTAATTGAATAATGAAAGTTCATGTTGAATCATCCTATGTTATGAACTACATAGCCATGAGAGGCTAATTCTCTCATGACTACTCGGTGAAGTTATTATAATGAATAAGCGTTTGGTATGATCGTAATCTTATTAATCTTGAGCTTATGTTGCAAACCTATTGTGTTTCATCTTATCATTTTTGCTTATCAACTTAGATTATATAATCATATCGGTATAGGTTGAAAGATCCGTTATGATCTATATGGTTTTGAAGATTTGTCTACGGTCTTTATCGTCTGTGACGAGAAATCCACTTTCGTAAATTGATAAACAAAATAATCTTTGATATAATAGTAACTGGATTATTTGGGTGACACATTTGGTCTAGTTAACTAAATATAAATCTTAAGTTAATCGAGTTAATTTGTGAAAACGTTTTCTGACGAGAAATCCTTTTTATAATTTAAGGTTCCATCTCTGAGGTCAAAATCATCACACTGCTTATGAATTATTTCAACTATCCGGGTAGTCATCTTTATTATCACTTGGTAAAACAAAAGTTATTTTCAATTGTTAAAGTTTATTTTTCTTCTGATTATTCGAACACTACTCAAATCCCTGTGGACGACCTGGTCTTACCTAAAAAGATTATACTACATACGTGGGTTATACTTTTACCCGTGTGTTTCCATCTAATAACCGGTATTTTTAGTCTTATAAATTTAAAGCTTTTGAAACACATCAAACCAATTCACCAAAACTTCTATCCTATGAATTGGAATAACAATCAAAATCAAGGCTTTGTACATATGGGAAATTGTATCCCATTTTAATATCCCAATCAATTGCAACAAATGCAAGGGATGTACAACACTAACGTTTTCGGACCCATGAGATATTGGGGACCAAACGCTTGAATTTGTTTTTGTTAAAATATGCATGCTTGAGAACATGCTTGGAACCGGACGAATGGATTAAAGATAGTGGTTGCTCTAAACACATGACCGGTAACAAAAGCTTATTCTCTACCTACAAAGCATACGATGGAGGAAACGTTGTCTTTGGAAGTACCTTGAAAGGAAAAATCATAGGTAAATGTACGATCTCAAATAACTCTCTAACTATATCAAACGTAGAACATGTAGATAACTTAGAATTTAATTTACTTAGTGTCGGTTAAATTTGCGATAATAAGTGTAGTGTCTTATTCACAGAAGAAGGTAGTGAAATAATTAAAGATGGTAAAATTATAAAAAACGAAATTAGGAAAAATAGTTTATACGTAATGAAATTAGGAAATAAGTCTCAAGACAAATTATGTCTTACCATTGTAGTGGATAACTCTACCTTGTGGCATAGAAGACTTGGTCATGCTAACATGAGGTTAATTCAATCTTTGTCATCTAAAAAATTAGTTAGAAATTTACCTAAGCTAAAATATGATAAACATTTTTGCGATGCTTGCAAAATTGGAAAGCAAGCTTATGCAAGTCATAAAGCTAAAAATATGGTGTCTACTAAAAGATGTTTAGAATTATTGCACATAGAATTATTTGGTCCGTCGGTAATTAAATGTTATGGAGGTAATTTATATACCATAGTAGTAGTAGATGATTATTCTAGATACAAATGGACTAGATTTCTAAAAACTAAAAATGAAGCTGTGGAAAACGTAGAGGGGGTGAATACGTTTCTGATTAAAATCTAAAAACATGTAGTCACAATACAAGCATAAACATCAATCCACAGTCATAATCATAATTAAAACGAAAAAAAATAATGATATGTAAGGAGAAAGCAAACCGAACACGATGATTTATAGTGGTTCGGTCACTGAGCTCCTCTTCGCCCTACTCCACTCCCCGAGTATCCAACTCGAGATTTAATTTACTAGATCAACAAGCTTCCTTCTCGACGGAGAAAACCTTACATAATGTTGCTTACAATTTATCTTGTACAAAGCTAAATACCAAGTCCTAACACCGGTAGAACCAACCCTATGTCACTTACACTTTATCCGGTACAAAGCTAAATACCGGGTTCTTACACACCGGGCATAACCAACCCAAACCCAACATAACAAACCTTGTGTTTTATGGTATAAACACATAAACCATATAATCCTATTTGGTGATACAAAATGTAATTACAATGATGATCCAAGACAATGCGACTAATGGATATGAATGACTAATCTAAATGAACTTTTATTAATGTGAAGCCTTCAAATGGATGATGATGATGATGAGATCTTCAATCTTGTAGATCTACATTTGTATATGCTTGGTGGTGGATGAAAATGGCAAGATCTTTAAGGCTTGCTTTGGTGAATCATTATAGGAGTATGCTTACAACAAAATGAATGTTAGAGCATTATGATCATATGCAAATGAGATGTTTAAGATCTAAACCTACTGATCTAAATAAGTAAAAAGTGCAGAGAAATGTGTGAAAAAGTTTTCTAAATGGTGAGATTTGAGCTTCTATTTATAAGCCAGATTTTATTGTTTACCGGTTCTGCTGAAAATGGAATCGGCTTTGTAAATCAAGGGAACCGGTGACGCTCTGATGGAAACAATTCATCCGACCAAAAAAATCTTTTGTAATCTTTGAGAGATTTTGCAAGATATAGGTGATGTAAGGCATGATGTAAATTACTTTTTATTTAAAAGAAAATAAACTTGTAAAGATTAAAAGTCTAGTTGAATGTTTGTTAAAATAAAGTTTACTTGTAAAATATATATTTAGATGTAAACTTTAGTGTAAGTATAAAAGTGATGCATTTGTATAAAAGTACTTGTGAATGCAAAATGTGAAATGAGGTTTGATCATAATGCAACATAACAAACATGTACGAACTTGTGTTGTAACATACGAGGAATCGAGACGTTATTGAATGTTGAGATAAAATATGATTACGAGTAACTTTGTCACACCCCCACCACATTGGAAACACGAGGTGCAACAGCTCATAGTACATCGCATAAGATATAGATAACACCATACATGAATTAATTAAAAAATATTACAAGTTTACAACATGTTTTGATATAATTCCAAAGACAAGTCATTGTTATTAAAACATAACAAGAATGGAAAGCGTCCATGTAAATGCCTTCCTAAAATGTCCAATTTACTGAAGATAACCTGAAAAGCATGTCACCAACAGGTCAACTATGAAAATAGTTGGTGAGTTCACAGGTTTATAAGAAATACAAACATTTTAGCAAAATGAATTTTAGAAGTAAGAACCATACTGTTACGAACCTATCCCATACTAGGCTCGTAACAAATGAGTTTAAGAGACAAGTGATATCAATTTGTTGTCAAAGATGCACAAAGGTATGATATGTATATAAACGAGTTTATGCAATGAGGCCACTACTTAAGCTGATTCAGCCGAGAACTGTGCCCCTATGTGTCACATGCCCTATCATTAGCATAGAATGGTGATACTATGCACTCCTGTTAGTTGGAGTAAGGGGATGGCGCTACCCCTAAATAACACTGTCCATAAATATCAACGACTCAAAATAAGTTAATAAGTAGTGTGGTTCCAAGAGACCTTTGAGAATACTCAAGCATCAAACATAAGCATACATACCAATTGTATAAGTGGTGAAACAAAAGTTTATTCAGTTCAATAAATTCTTAAAAGAACAACTAATTTACTAAAAGCAACCCTTGGACGTAGACCTCACTAGACGCGACCTAAGACAAATAAAATACTTATAAAAATCTAAATAATATGATTAGACAAAAGAATGACAACTAGCTAGGTCCCCATTTTAAATATATAATATATCTTAGAAATTAATAGTGTATTATCTATAATTTGTTATCCGTTGTTAAAATATACTATTAGATGATTAGATTAATCATAATATTCGAGACATACATCTTATAAACATAATTACATTAAAGATAAAATAACTAGATTATAATTTCGGACTAGTTTTGAAAAGCTTAAAATAGATAAGGACCAAAAGTGCTACTTTAAAAATCTTTAGTATTTAAAAATCCCGATCATCAACCAAAGCTACGCGAACTACAAAACTTAGGGGGGGGTTGATTAGTTAATCATATTTTTGAGACGTACAATCTTTTCAGAACATAAATTATGTTAAAGATAAAATAACTAGAATTATAATTATCGATATAGTTTTGAATAGCTTAAAATGGAAAAAGGACAAAAAGTGCTTCTTTAAAAATCTTTAGTATCTTTTTTTTGTTATCTTAGTTCTAATAATTCAAGAACCTAATATGTACATTTGCATTTTAAAGTGCTTTTGATCATGACGTGATGAATACTATTGCAACTCTAATAGTAGTCAATTCGTAGTATTTATTTGCAGATGAATGAAGTGTAGGAGTTCCAGTTTTATCCATGTTTAAGATATAATTATGCTTAAGCGTGCGTATTCTACTTAAATCCCGTATAGGTTTAGTACAAGACCCTGTTTATAATATGTTCTACATGAGTTTGTTGTTCTATGAATGCACAAATCGTCTTGAGATGTACTTCTAGGAATTAGGATCGGATTTTTATCATCGTACTCCAGTAATTGATACCATAACGTCTCACCGAATACTGACTCGTCGTATTATTGCACCACAGACTAGGACTCCAAACACAAAGATTCTCCGATAATCAACATTAGTCGCGAAGTAACAAACTTCTGCGTAAATAAATCTATGACCCAAAAACGAACCTTAACCCAACATGGCGTTCCAAATCTTAAAAATTCGATTTAAACCCAAAACC
This sequence comes from Tanacetum coccineum, assembly GCA_026074375.1. NCBI lineage: Eukaryota > Viridiplantae > Streptophyta > Magnoliopsida > Asterales > Asteraceae > Tanacetum > Tanacetum coccineum. The sequence goes on along the minus strand of BQNB010039815.1, from coordinate 38,592 downwards.
ATGCATAAACTATACTAATCATTGACATTAACTCTAGAAAAACATAAAAATGATAAGTAAACATTGAGTACAGAGAAGAACCACTAATATGAGCTCACCAATAATCCTTGAGATGTGAAGTACTCTTATTTCTTACATGCTACTTAAAATATCAAGTTCAAGACCCTTAATATAAACATCAAAGTACTCGTGAGCCATGTTTACATAAGTCCCCATTTACTAATGCCCATGAAAGATTATTCACGTAGTTCTCCAAGTCATTTCTCATCTTTTAATCTCCTTGTTAAAGGTACATATGATCCATTATAAAGCTTTCTAACATTTTTATATTGTTTTCCTCATGTTTTTGTACGTGAAGTTTCAAGGGTGAAGAAAAGTACAATTTATATTTATGCTACTAACTTAATCATTGACTTGTCACTAGGCTAAGTTGATATAGTTGCAACACATGTTTTTTTATAGACTTGTTAAGTGTTACTCCTAGAATAAAAGGCTTTTATTATTAGATGACTCGTGTAACATTTTACATTAATAGCAACTCATAATAATATGTACTAGTAGTATTTGTTTATAATTTCTTTCTGCTAGTACACGAAACATGGCAAAACATGGCTAAATGACTTGACTTTCTTCTATGTACATTACTAGACATACAAATAATTAACTATACACCCTTTACTAAAATAAAGGGATCAAAATTAGCACAAGCACTATGAAATTCAGCTAATATGTTGACAAGCTAAGTAACTAGTCGAATTAATATAATATATATATATATACTTAGTTAATAGTCTAAACATTTATTTAAACTTACCAACAATGCACATTTAATATATAAGTGGCACTAATAGGTATGACATATGTATTATCTAGCTAATAAGAACCAATAAGGTCAGGTCATCAATATATATCAACTTATTTGTTTATACGTACATAATGCCCCATAGTTACTACTCTTTTCATTGTACATTACTAGACATACAAATAATTAACTATACACCCTTTACTAAAATAAAGGGATCAAAATTAGCACAAGCACTATTAAATTCAGCTAATATGTTGACAAGCTAAGTAACTAGTCGAATTAATATAACTCAGTTGACACTTTTTCTTGTTTAGGATATATTCATGTTTTATTAGTGCCCAAAATGTGTATTTTGCACCATTAGACTCTGTTTTTTAACTATTGTAATAACTAAGCATATTATAAATAATAAGTTGACGTTTAGAAAAAAATTATAGGCCGTGGTACATTCATAACGTGAGGGTGCCTAAGAAATTGAACACAAAGCATGAAAATGACCCGACTAACACAAAACTAGCTTAACAAGCATAGTTTTTGTCAAAGGCATTATAATTTATTATCGGTCACTGCCATGAGTTCAGACGGTTGTCATAGTATCTCCCCGTTAAAAGGAATTTCGTCTCGAAATTCTACTCATTCTCTCTATATAAAAAGCAACACGAAAAGGTGCAGATACTTGTGTTTGATTTCTTCCTCGCGCTCCCATGTGAATTCAGAACCTCATCGCGAATTCTAATGGACCTTAACGATGTAAATTCAATTTTGCTTCAATCTTTTGATCTCATAGTCCATGATTTCCAAGGGCTCTTAAACAAAGTATAAATCGTCGTCTAATTTGAGTTCTATTCTCACCAAGAAGTTGAAAATGTTTATGCTCTATATAATCAGTGTGTTCTTAAGTATTCTCACGTCTATTGTTTAAGTTTCAAACAAACTTTTATAATCGGAATCTTACTCTGTATAAGATGCTTAACATTCCTAATGAGGATTTTGCTTGGTTCTTCCACAAGATGAAATCAATAATCAAACTAAACTTCTTGAGAGATGATAATCAGTTTATCAACTTGTAGGCATTTCTTGAGGCTCAACACCTCTTAACCACTAAAATCTTAAGGTTTTTCCAATAAGGGAAGAATGTCCTATTATGCAAGTGAGTCATTAAGCTAGCAAAAATCTCATCCTAATGAGAGGTCGATGGAGAAATGGTAGTGGAAAAAGGTCAAGGCTCTAAGTCTAAGGGAGGCACTGAGAATTCTCATTAGAGAAATTCTACTGATGTAATTGTTAGAATAGTGTAAGCGATATTACCAACTATATTTGAAACAAACCATTCCAGTTGTTCTTAATGGAATAAAGTAACACTTGAACAAATAAACCAATGAAAGATAAAGTTATGACGAAAGAACTAAAGATCAAACTCAGACTCGAGAGTTCTGGCAACAACCTATGCTACAATGGTGAATACCACTAAAAGTGTAACTATTGAGTGATTATAATTGGGATGGAGTAAGCCTTGCCCATCCCTGATCAAATTCATCTGAAACCTTAAGCTAAGAAACAACTTGAATCTAACTTAATTTTACAACTCATCAAATAAGAACTATCATGACATTAAGTTAAGAGTTGTTAAAAAGCTCAACGTTTTTTTAAAAATTGGCTCAATTTTAGGGTTGATAAAAAAAATAGGTATCTACAGCTTAGATTTGTAAGATTAGGAAAGAAGGTCAGGGAAACTGTCAAAGTAAGTCAGTCGTCTTGATAAAAATCGATAATGGCAATGGGGAAAAGTTTTTTCCACAAGGTTACATGAATAAGCTTTGACAAAGATTTTCTAAACTTAAAGCAACAAGCTAAATTAATTTAGGGGTAGGTAAGGAAATTTACCGAGTTATAATGTTTTACAGAACTTCAAGTATATACCGAGGAAAGAAAGATTAGTCGTTCTTTATCCAGTCCTCATCAAAATCTATAATAGTTTGTGAGAATTGTAGCACCAAGAAGTTCAGTACAACAATAGAGATAGCTAAATTTGTAGGTAAGAATGAAAATAAGCCGCTTGAAATTAGACTAGATAAATACAAGAATGGAAAGGTGTGAGTAGTGGATCTAAGAGTCCAAAGATTGGTTCCATGTTATATAGGAAGGAAAATATAACTTCTTACCTTACTTGCATAAAATGAAATATTAATAGAGTATGATGATCTAAAGTTGGAACGAACAATTGTTACCAGTATAGGAGATCAGATCACTTTGCTTGAGGTTGCACCGTATAATTAACTTGTGGATGTTGTGGTTCTTGTGGACACCGTAAGGTCGATGTATATCGTCAAAAGAAAGTGGACAATGATATGGAGTATGGAAAGAATAATTTGATGAGATTTTTTTATTAGTATTGATGGAAAGGGGAAATATGGTGAAGTTGGTTCTTGTTCATTTAGGTGGATTTGTTGTGGTAATTAGTATGGAATTGTTGGCCAAATGTTGAGGCAAGAACCATATGCGATAGAAAGATTAGTAAAGCTACATTTCCAAATGAAGGAACGATCACAGTCAACGAAGATCGAGGAAGTAGTGATTTAGGGATAATATATGTTATGAAGGATGAAATGTTGTTTAGCTTATATATCAAATGTAGTAACTGCGTAGAAGGAAAAGAAACAGACTTCTCTAATATTTCTATCATGAGAAAATATTCTAACGTATTAAGGGATGATTCACTAGGGATACTATGTGATCTTCATGTGAAATAAAAATCAATATCGTACCATGAGCACCATATATATCTTGATTACCTCATCGAATAGATCCCTCAGAGATTCAAAAGCTGAGGAAGTAATTACATGAGTTGTTAAGAAAAGGTCCTTAAGCCATGTAGTAAGTGATGACGGAGCTAAAGTAGACCCACAAAGTGTTTTTGTCATATATTGTGACGCATCAAGGAAGATTTTAGTCGTGCACTGATGCGGCGAGAGAAGGTTATCGGTTATGCACTAAGGAAAATAAAGAAAATTAGAAAATATATTAAATCTCATGACATGGAATTGTAGTAGTCGTAGTCTTGCATTGAAATCATGGAGGCAATAGCTAAATAGTACATAATGTCTTATTTATACAGACCGCAAAGGTCTTAGGTACATGTTTCATAAGAAGGATCTCACACAAGACAAATAGGGTGAACGAGTTAGTAAAGATTTATATTTGTGATATCCTTTATTATCTAGGAAGAGTAAATGTGATTGCTGACGTCATAAGCCGTAAAGAAAAAGTAAAACCAATTGAATTTTGAGTAATGATATTACACATTACTACGAGTCTCTTTGTTGTTACAAGAGAATTTCAAAGAAAGTCGATTGAAAAGAAACCTCAAGGAATGGTGAGTAGCTGGTTATATGCTACCAGATGAAGATGATGACCATGGAACTAGAATATTTAAGGATAGGATCCAAGTTCCATTGTTTGATAATAATTATTATTCGATGAAGCTTATAATTCTATTTATTCAACTCGTCAAGGTAGTACTAAGACTTATAATGACTTATATTGTTGTAATTAAGGTCTGGAATAAAAAAATCCTATTGGATACTATGTCGAGAGATGTTTGACTTGTTTACGAAAGAAGGCTAAACGTCAAAAGCCTTATCTTAAGTTACAATCTCTTGATGTCACAATGTAAAAAAATTAGAACATATCACAATGTGACTAAGTTGTTAAGAACTCAGGAAAGGGCATAATGTAATTTGAGTAATTGTACATCGATTATCTAATTCAATGCATTTACTACCAATAAGAGAGTCTTATCATTTGGAATGAGTGAGGAAGTTGTACATTGATGAAATAGTGCTAAGGAAAGATATATCACTATTGACAGAGTCATTCGGAGGTGCTCGGTTCAATGCCATAATTCGTGATAGTATTTCGTGAGCAATGGTACTCTAGTACATTTTAGGATCTAAACAGGCCAATGCTTCCAAGGGAAAAGAAAAAGAATAAACGACTATTCCAGAGATAGTGATGTTGATTAACTTATGTGTGATAACTTAAGAATATGAAAAGGTAGTTTAGAAATTAAGACTTCTGCTAGATTGTAAGACAACCATTGTATGTCTCTAGACTTTGTTAAAAGGTTCGATGCTAGGTAGGTTGTTCCAAGGAAGGCTAGTGATGTAACCTAATTCATCGGCTTAGAATATGATGTGAGGCTCACTAGGGTATACATTGCGGCTCATGAGGTTCTATCGCGTATATTCATTACTTACCCGTGCCAGGATAAGGACGTGTGGGTCATCGAGAAGATATTTACCTCAAACGGGATGAGAAGCACATGGATTTATTTCCCTGGTAGGAGTCTCCTGTAGTGGTGACCCGCGTGTCACCCTTGACGGGTTGATAACTCTCATTCTTGTAGTCTAAATAATACTCAAGCCTTGGCGAATCGACGAAGACAAACCATATGTCAGTGAAGGTCTAGGAGCACTGACGGTTCTCCCGCTACTCACTTCGTACTCAGAGTCAGTATCCATGGTTAATTCTTCCTCCGAGTACAATGTAGGATTCTTAAAGAGACTAGCGGTGTGTCCAGACTTACTAACAGAGTGGACGGTGTGGGGAGACGAGGTATGTGACATATTGTGACTCAAATACGAACGGAATAAAAGTATACTTAATAGCATAGTGAGGCATAATGTGACCGAAATGTGAGCAAAATAAAAGTATATTTAATGGCATAACGTGATATAATAAGACAAAAACATAACTATAGTAAAGGCTTCCTTAGTTACTAATAGTGGAAATATGAATGCCTACAAGATGCAATGCGCACACACACACATAAAATTTTGCTTTTCAAGGATTTAAATGGAAAGTCAGGTTAAATACAATTCAAAAGTAACTACTCCCAGCATCGCATGATCCTTCCCAAATTAGACATAGTTGATCAGGCTATGTATAATTGGGGATTAATGATGCAAATGCTCGGTTTAGTTGGACTAGTATTTTATTGGTTAAAACAAAGATTTAAGGCATGGTGTTTTGAGATAGTAAAGTTGTGGTTATAGTTGAGTTTTTTTTAAACCAGCATTCTCTATAACCTGGCTCTGATACCAAGTCAATCCAGTCCTCATCAAAATCTTTAATAGTTTGTGAGAATTGTAGCACCAAGAAGTTCAATACAACAATAGGGATAGCTAAATTTGTAAGTAATAATGAAAACAAGCCACTTGAAATTAGACTAGATAAATACAAGAATGGAAAGGTGTGAGTAGTGGATCTAAGAGTCCAAAGATTGGTTCCATGTTAGATAGGAAGGAAAATATAACTTCTTACCTTACTTGTACAAAATGAAATATGAATAGAGTATGATGATCTAAAGTTGGCACGAACACTTGTTACCAGTGTAGGAGATCAAATCACTTTGCTTGAGGTTGCACCGTACAATTAACTTGTGGATGTTGTGATTCTTGTGGACACCGTAAGGTCGATGTATATCGTCAAAAGAAAGTGGACAATGATATGGAGTATGGAAAGAATAATTTGATGAGATTTTTTTATTAGTATTGATGGAAAGGGGAAATATGGTGAAGTTGGTTCTTGTTCATTTAGGTGGATTTGTTGTGGTAATTAGTATGGAATTGTTGGCCAAATGTTGAGGCAAGAACCATATGCGATAGAAAGATTAGTAAAGCTACATTTCCAAACGAAGGAACGATCACAGTCAACGAAGATCGAGGAAGTAGTGATTTAGGGATAATATATGTTATGAAGGATGAAATATTGTTTAGCTTATATATCGAATGTAGTAACTGCGTAGAAGGAAAAGAAACAGACTT